>CM058233.1:56734770-56918867 GCA_030180135.1 Orychophragmus violaceus
TCCTATAACGATGATGATTCTACTTATTTTATATATATTATGATATATATATATATATATATATGAAAATTATGTCTTTATGAAATATATTTTTAATGTATGCATTGTGAAATATATATTTGTCAATTTGAATAATTTTTTTTCATTTCTTATAATTTGTTTAAAATTTTGATTTTTAGATGTTTATTTGTCATGATTTGTTTTAGATTTTTTTAGATTATTAAATTTTCCAAATTATGTATTTATGAAATGGATTTTTAGATTTGCCAAATTATGTATTTATAAAATAGATTTTTTAGATTTAGTAAATTATGTATTTATGAATTAGATATTATAGATTATTAGATTATTAGATGTTTAAAATGTAAAGTATTTTATAAACCAAAATTGGGCTCCAAAACGAAATAAATTCAGTCCCAAATTTTGGCTCCAAACCCCAATCATTTTCGCGGCCCATTTTGGGCCTAAACCTAACACTTAGGTTTCTCTCTCTCTCTCTCTCTCTCTCTCTCTCTCTCTCTCTCTCTCTCTCTCTCTCTCTCCTCTCTCTCTCTCTCTCTCTCTCTCTCTCTCTCTCTCTCTCTCTCTCATCTCTCTCTTCTCTCTCTCTCCTCTCTCTCTCTCTCTCTCCTCTCTCTCTCTCTCTCTCTCTCTCTCTCTCTCTCTCTCTCTCTCTCTCTCTCTCTCTCTCTCTCTCTCTCTCTCTCTCAACGGTCTCTTCGTCTTCTTCGTCGATATCCTCCGCCTCCGACCGCCGTCGTCACCATGACACCAACATCTACTACCGTCGTCAATGACCGAACGACTTGAATCTCCCAGGTAATAATCCCTTCTCGACTTAGGGTTTTGTATTCAGGTTTCGATTTAGGTTTCGTATTCAGGTTTCGATTTAGGTTTCGTTTTTGTTTCGCGATTTTAGGATTTTGATTTGTTTAATGGTTTCGGTTTGTTTCTTCCTATAATGGTGTCAATTGCATGTCTTATGGTTTGATTAGTTAGGATTGTGAAATTAGGGTTTCATGGTTTCTATGTGATTTTTGTTTAATGGTTTCGGTTTCTTTCTTTCTTTAATGGTTTCGATTGCATATCTTAGGATTCGCTTAGTTAGGATTGTGAAATTAAGGTTTTGATTTGTTTCTAGTTTTCTTGTTTCAGTTTCGAGATTTTAGGGTTTTATGGTTTCGATTTGTTTCATTGTTTAATTGTGTCGATGTGTGATGTTTTGATTGCATGTGTTAGGGTTCGATTAGTTAGGGCTGTGAAATTAGGGTTTTGATTTTGGGGGGGGGGGGGGTTTTGAATTTGGAGATGATTAAGGTGTTTAACTTTTTTTTCTTTGTTACCTTGCAGGAAATGCAACAAAGGAGTGATGCTTCTTCAACTCATTCCATGCCTCCACGATGTGTTTCTTTAGCTCATTCGATACCTCCAGGAGCTCTCCAATCTTCAGCCGCAACTTCTTCTGTTGCAAACAACTACACACGGTGTACTGAAGATGCTCTACTGCGTGCTCCTAGGAGAGAAAACCAGCCACGCCTCCATCCAAAAAAATCAATGGTGCATTGTGGTAAGCCCTTGTGTATGCGTTTTGTTTTTGTGTTTGATTATGTGTGATTGATTCTGTGTTTGATTCCGATGCTCTACTGCGTGATTGATTATGTGTTTTGTTTCTCCTGCTGGTTAAGTTTAGGATCAGTTTTGTAAGCCCCTTTGTCTGCATTTCATATATGTGTTGCTTATCTATTTAAGTTGATTATCTGTGGTGCTTATCTGTTTATGGTTTCTTTTTAGGATTCATTTAAGGTTGATTAGATGTGGTGCTTTGCTTAGGTTACGATTAATAAAACTTAGTTTATTGAGGATGTTAAAGATTATTCTGAAAATACTGATAATCATATCATGTTTATATGTGTTGCTTTGCTTAGTTTGATTATCTGTGTTGGTTATCTGTGTTTCTTTGCTTAGTTTAGGATCAGTTTTGGATTCAGTTTGTTTGTCTGTCTGATTGTTTGATTGTTGATCCATTTTGTTTGTCTGTTTGATTAGTTGATTATCTCTAATGTTTAGGATCGGGAATGAGTTCTATGTGGTGCTTTGCTTAGGTTAGGATCATTTATGTTGATTATCTCTATTGTCTGTCTGATGCATTCTGTCATTCCTTTGTTCGTATTGTTTCATGTTCGGTGTAGACCCATATGTCCACCCATTTATCAGAACAACGTGGCAGACATAATACATGGGACCTTGGTCAAGCTGGAAGTTTGTTCCGGACGAGAGACGTGAGAAGTGGTGGCACGCCTTCATTGTAATGTTTCTTTCCCTTTCTTTAATATTGTTAGTGTCTTTTCTATACTTTTACTGATATTGTCTTTTTGATTTGTAGCAAAATTACTACTGGGAAGATAAGCATCATGATGAGATCTACTTCAGATGGAAGCTACACACACAGACAACTATATGCCAGCGAATCAGCAAGAAGAAGAGGGAGGCAAAGAAACCAAAATATATAAATAAAGTGGATTGGGCCTACCTGCTAGAGAATTGGGGAACAGAGGCAGCAAATAAGAAGAGCAAGTCAGCCGCTAAATCTCGGACCTCTGCACCCAATGGCAAACAGATTCACAAGCACTGTGCAGGTCCGGTTAACTTCTGCCAGATCGAGCATGGTATGGTAAGTAGATTTGGCTTTTTTCCTTCAACACATTAGACTATATTTATTACTTTACATTAGTTAGAGAATGATAATATCTTAACCTTTACATGTAAATGGTCGAGTCTGGTTTAACTGAACCACCTTCTTACACAGATCTTATGAAGAAGACTCACAAACGCAAGGATGAGACCTTTGTTGATGAACATGCCAAGGAGCTTATCCTCGAAGTAGATGAGGTTGTTGCTGAGTTGATCCCTGATGATCGATCTCCCAATGGCATCGCCAAACTTGATCAACAGCTACTACACATCACATCCTACTGGACCAGGAGTATATCAAGGTAACAACCTTGAAACTAGTTTGATTTAGTTTATGTTGACTCTCGTTTAGTGTAATTGTGATAGTGATATTAAAAAGTTTGACTTGTTATTACCCTTTTTCAACGTGGTCAGTCAACCAATGGCCGAATATATGGTATTGGGAGTGTTCGGCTTAGAGATTTTGATCCAAGTGAGACTGTCCAAACATCTCTGAAGCGCAACCTCGACATGGAGATGCACATATCCGGTTTGGAGGTGAGTAATGAAGCTATCAAAGGTGATATGGTAGAATTAAAGAAAGAACTTAAGGAAGGGATGGCTGCAACAAATGCTTCCCTCAAGATGATTCTTCAGCATCTTGGTGTCACTCCTGCAACTAACCAACAGATTGCTCTTTCTCAAGCTCTTGCTGCTGCTGCTCAACCTCCTCTTACTGCTCAAGCTTCTCCTGCTGCTGCTCAAGCTTCTCATTCTCCTGTTGTGGCTCAAGCTTCCAATACATGTAATTTCTCACATGTGCGTTTGAGTGAAGCTCAGCAAACGGATTTGGATAGGTGGTGTAGTGAACTTCTTTAGTTTTGTCATTGTGTGAACCTTGTTAATGTTTGTTTGTCTTAGGTTTATGTTTGTAATGGCAAAGTCCAACAATGTATTGGCATAAACCTTTTTGGAAGTTTCAATGTTTATAAACTTTATGAAAAAGTTTGAATATTCAGTTTCATTTATTTGTATTTTGCTTTTTTTTAAAAGACATTTGAAATCAGCCACGTTTAATTATGTGACAATACGTGACAAATTAAGCATAAGTCACGAACTATAACGTGACATAAAACGTGTTTGTGTCACGAAAAATAAAATGTGATATTATCGTGGTAAAATGATAACCACGATATAAACCGTGACAAATCGTGGCAATATGTCACGAAATAAACGTGACAGAGCGTGGAAAATCTTGTCACGTAATCGTGAAAAAACGTGTCTTTTTGTCACAAAGTGGACATAAAAATAAATAGTCATGATTGTATAGCCATATTTTTGTGACTATAATCTCATATAGCCACGAAATATTGGCCATAGTCATAAAATCAAACGTGGCTATATGCAAATTTTTTTACTAGTGTCAACTTATAGGTATGAGTACGGGTGACCTTAATGTCTAGTTGAAAAGAGAGATGTTGTTTGTTAGAAGAGATGGAGATATAACCAACAACAACATCTCAGTAAAATTTCAATGATATGGCCATGAGTTTCGTGTCAATGTTGTCCCTGGACGTATCTCAATACGAAGGCAGTGAATGGTGACCAATGAGAAAGCGGATTTTCATAATTTTTTAGAAAAACGCCTTTTGTTACCAATCACTATAAATTCTACTATGCGGCTTTCTACAAAAGTAAAAAAAAGATGTTTGCATTTTTTTTGTTATCAAACGTTTTCTAAAAAAAACGCACCCACTTGTTATTACTAGCGGTCGATCAATTACCGCAATGAACTCTTTTAATAATTATTATTTCTTGTCTTATATTTATACACATATATAGTTCATGCCTATACTTTTTAATAATGCATATACACGTAATAATTTATAAATAGCAGCACATATTTTAATAAATAACATTATTTTAAATATTTGTAGTATATAACTAAGCATAAAAACAGATAACCAAAGAATTAAACCCAATCGAACCCAAAAAAATTGTAACCAAACCTTATTTCGTAAATATATAAATGTTTAAAAGTTTTATATCTGAAATGGCTGAACCAAATTGGAACAGAATCGAGAACCAAATGAATATCAAATCAAACAAATATTTTGGGTGTCCATTCGGTTTTCGGTCATATTCCAATTCGGTTCCGGTTTTTCAAATATATGAGTTTAAGATTTATTCAAGCATTTTGCCGTTTCGGATTTATGTTCGATTCTACTTTTTCAGTTCGGATTCGATTCGAGCATTTTGTCGGTTCGGATTTGTTCATGAAAGAATCTAAAGGTTGTACGTCCATGTATTGGGTTATTCTAGTGATAGAGATTGATTTCACTTGGGTTAAATGAAAGCCAAAGGAGGAAAAACAGCGTCTCTAAGCATACAAAGTTTTAATAAATTTAGTAATGAGAAAAAGCTGACATCAAATGTCAACATTTTTTTTCTCTTACTGTCACCATTTAACTTTTTTTTGTTATAAACAAAACAAACATATCTGAGAGCTCTTTTCGCCAAAATTAAGAGTATGTGTAGTAGTGAACCTCACTTTGAGGTTCTTAAGATTATTTTAATAATTTTTTGGTTTTAATTGAATAGTTAAGAACTTTTGTTTGTCCATTGGTGAACCTTTAGTTAGGGTTCTTAATTTTTTTTTATTCAAACATTTCATCTCAAGTTTTATTCATTTTATTATTAATTTTAAATATACATTAATTATAAATCATGATTTCCAAATTTTTGCCAAATATTCTCAAATAAATCAGCTTTCAACCGATGATGTATCCGTTGATCACGAAGTTGATTTCGAATGCCAAGCATATTACCGAGATTTGAGGGCATGTCTGTAGAATACGAGAAATCCACCTGAAAACCTCTACTTGATTCTCCTTCTACGAAGTCAGATATATCGTACTGAGTGTATCCATCTCGTTCGTCTTCTACTATCATATTGTGCAGTATGATACACGTTCTCATAATCTTTCCTATTTTCTCCTTGTCCCAAATTAGAGCCGAGCTTTTAACAATTGCAAATCTAGCTTGCAACACTCCAAAGGCCCGCTCAACATCCTTTCGGGTGGCTTCTTGACGTTCAGCAAATAACTCTACTTTAGGACCTTGCAGAATTTGGATAGACTGGATGAAGGTTGCTCATTTTGGATAAATACCGTCTGTGAGGTAGTACGCCATGTCATACTTGTGTCCGTTGACCATGTAATTCACTTTTAGAGCTTGTCCTTATAAAATATCATCAAAAACAGGAGACCGATCAAGAACATCAATATCGTTTAAGGTACCGGGAGGTCCGAAAAATGTGTGCCATATCCAAAGATCGTGTGATGCAACAGCCTCTAAGACGATTGTTGGCTTTCCTGAACCACGTGTATACTGCCCTTTCCAAGCGGTTGGACAATTTTTCCACTCTCAATGCATACAGTCGATGCTTCCTATCATCCCAGGAAACCCGCGTATCTCTCCAATATCAAGTAGTCGTTGAAGATCTTCCGGTGTGGGTCTTCTTAGATACTCATCTCCAAACAGCTGTATTACTCCTTCAGTGAAATTATCCAAACATAAAAGTGCCGTAGTTGCACCAAGACGAAGATATTCGTCAATCGCATCAGCTGCATTACCGTAAGCCAGCATACGAACCGCAACCGTACACTTTTGTAGTGCAGATAGTCCGAACCTTCCCGCTGCATTTCTTCTTTGTCGAAAGTATTGAACTTCATGTGATAGCCGGTCAACAATACGCATGAAAAGGGGCTTGTTCATCCGAAAACGGCGTCTAAAAATTTGAGGCGGATATGTAGGATCTTCAGCGAAATAGTCGTTCCACAAACGGTTGTGGCCTTGTTCGCGTTCTCTTTCAATGTATGCTCGTTTCCTCGGCTTATTAGTTTGACACTCCGTTGTTGAGTCGAATATATCTTCGAATTGTTGGTCGAACATATCTTCAAAAGTTTCATCTAACATTTCATCAAGCCCATTGGATGAAGATGAAGACATGTTTGAAAGATGGTTTAAACATTTAGATGTAGAAAGAGGATATGAAGTTTAGAAACATTGGATTCAAGATCAGAGAGAGAGAGTTTAGAAACACAATGTGAATTGTACAACAACTGGAGCAGAGTTTTTAACGATAGCAAGTTCAGAAAATCCAAAAGAGAATGCAACCCGTGAATGATACATATGAATACACAAGAACCAAAACAAGGGATAACCCGTGACTGATACATAGATACAACCAAAAAAAAATACAGTCCGTGACTCGTACATCCCATGCGATTCTCCTTGTCTTTCCCCTGACACAGACAAAAATCAAATGAAAGTTAGCCAAAACATAATTATTACAACACAAATGAAACACACCAAAAGCAGACAAGAAATAAACACTACAAAGCTTCGCTGGCTCGTCAAACACAGTATAGAAAACACATAGAATCACAGCTCACTTTTTTCAAATCATCTCAGAAATAAGCTTGTTTTTTAGGGTTTCCTCTATCTCACTAAGTGGCTCTGTCTTAGCTAACGAACGATCTAGCAATTTCTGCTTCGAGATGTTGTGTTTCAGCTCCAGCATGGTTTGCAACTGAGCCATGGCCACTTCTTTGGCACTCTTTCTACGCTTTGCAGCTTTACTCGCCTTTACACCAGGAGGTCGGCCTTCCTCCACTTCCTCTTGCCCATCGCCCTCTACACTGGTTTTCTTTTTTTCCTTTCCCCCATCTTTTGCTAAAGCACACTACAAGAAATATTGGCATTAGTAGCACACCGAAAACGCTACCATAGGGTTTTGGTAGCGTTTTTATGAACGCTATGTCAGCCGCAGCTATAATAGACCCCCCACCTACCATAGCGTTTTTTTAATGCTATAATAAATGGACATATTGTAGCATTATATAATCGTTATCGGAAATTATTTCATCGCGCCGTATCAGTGCTATTATTCGAGTTTTCGTATCATTTTTTTAGTGCTGTAATTGATTATATTATAACACAAAAATATTGTTGTTAAATACTGTTCCGTGACATTTTTATATTGCTGTGAATTTTTATAAATTATAATGCTATTTTATTTCATTTATTTGAATTGTTTTTTGCATAATATATATATTTATTAGATTTATATAAAACTTTTATATTCCATAAATTACCAAAGAATACATATAAACATAAATTATCCAAAAACTACATACCAAGTCTTATACTAACTAAAACTAACTCAAACTCTATGACATCAAACCAAACCGCTAAGTCTTCATCGTCTCCATCATCGTCCCCAATGTCACCAGCACTGGAAAACTTCACTCCTTTGATACAATTGAGGCAAAGCTAAGTCACCTTTAGATCCTTCAAGTCTTCCATACAATTGGCATAAATGAAGGGAGTTAAAGAAACCATATGACTTCCCTTTTGAGTCTTCTTTTCCTTTTCCGGAAAGCTGACAAGTAGAAACGGTGAATCTCATACAGTGTACTGAGGTTTAGCATTACGATCAAGAGCCTTTGCATCCTCCTGATAAGAAATTGGACAAGTCACAATAGCACAAACCAATCTAATTTTAGAGAACAATACAAAGATGTTGAAGAAATCTTTACACGAGATATGAATACGATTGTCTCATTGTAGCCAACAAGTTCCTTCCACTGTTTTCCAATGCTTAGCTGCAGCAAAAAGCTACAATGTATCAGTCGGGAACAGAAGAAACGATTAAGTTACTCCAAGACTAAGCATGTGTATGTGTTTTATACAAGGGAACATCCATCAGATACTCTTATTATTATATTAGTTTTTGGTTAAGCACTTAGGTACCTCAGGAAATCCACTATCTACGCCAATGAATGTGTTCTGTATGAACAAAACTTAGAGACCTTAGGGGGCTATATTATTCTCCTGCCATGTACTCTCCTTCCTCAAGAACAAGCCTTAATAGCAGCAGTGATTTACCTGAGCCTCCTCATTTGCAGACAAATTGAAGTCTGTACATGAGAAACATCACACGGCCAAGATACCTGCAATAGAAAAAGAGCTTATGAAGCTATTCCTCTTGGTAGATGAAGCAGAGATGGAACTGAAATACGTAGAAGAAAACACGTATTGGAAACATTTGATACAGTCATCGAACATCTCAGCTAATGACTTAAAGGACTCAATGCCAAGTTCACGTATCTTTGTTGTGTCCAGGCCAGTTATCTCCGACCAGTGAGCCACTGAACTCGACGAACATATGATTCTCCTGACGCCTTAGGCTCTTCTATTGCTAAGATTTGTGCAGCAACTACATAAAGAGTAAACCTAAAAGATAAGGACACAATCAATCGAGTTTACCAATCATGTTGTTCAAACGAGAAAACAAACATTTCAAGTCATATGTCCTAATATAAGCAGGTACAGATTATAAGAGATATGAGTGACATTATAATACAAATTGAAAGAGTACAATCTTGAAAACAGATCTAACCAAAAAGGTGGCGATGATTGGAGGAAGTAAACATAAACCCAGAATCACAAATTTGAGATGGGATTCATTGGATTCTGATCTATTGTAGGCAGATCCAATCTCCGGGGAGTTTGGAAATCGAGACACAACTAGACACAACTAGACGAAACCTAAACGGATCTGCTCGAACCCTAGGGATGAACTGAGGAGCCGGTGGTGGAACAGATGAGCATGGCGGACAAGTCAACGGCGAAGTTAGCTTCGTCGCCTTGGTCGAGAGAACTTACAGAGAAACAAAGTGAGAGAAAGACAGAGAGAAGATCCCGTCTGTGTGAGAGAGAGAGAGAGAGAGAGAGAGATGACGCTGGGTTCACAAAAGATTTGATAAAATTTGCCAAAATTTTGACCGCCAAACCCAAAAATAATTGGAAAATTGCGCCAAACCCAACAAAAATTGTGAAAGTTGCTCCAAACCAATTATTTGAAGATATATCTCACTTATAATCAAGTAATTTGTTTTTATGATAAAAGGTTTATTTGTTTTCATATTTTTAACAATGTTTTGTAAAATATTTTATTAACAAGTAATGGAAATTATTCTTGATAATGAATTATTGATAAATTTTTATTTTTCTAATAATATTCTTAAATTTTTAAATTTTTAAAATTATAAAACTTAAAACATATCACAAAAATTGTACAAGAAATACTAAACAACTATTAGGCTTTAGAGTTGTGTTTAGGGTATAGAATTAATGTATACTTGGATTTTTTATAAGTGTTGATTTGTTTTATAGATTATATGACATTTATGTTTATTATTAAGGGTTTATAATTTTAGGGTTTAAGGTTGTGTTTATGGTATAAAGTTAATATAAATTTAAATTTTTTATAAGTGTTGATTTGTTTTTGCATATTAAGTTTTGTACATCAATTACAAAAGGATTATATTTAGTTTATAGCTTATGATATGATTCAAGTTTGGAGGTCAGGGTTTAGGGGTTTAGGGGTTTATGTTTAAAGTTTGAGATTATTGTTTGAAAAATATTAATTTTATGTATTTACAATCAAGAATTTAAGGTTTAAAGTATGATTAATGGTTTTGGGGTATATGGTTAGAAGTTTGAGGTATAGTTAGGGTTCAAACCCTAAACCCTATCTATACCCTAACTTTTTTATTTTTTCCAAAAAAATCATAAATACATCTTTTTCCCCGCATTGAAATGCCTTCACCATCATTTCACATCATACCAAACCCAAACCCTGGAAAGATAAATTAAGATCTTCTTTTGTTAACAAGAATGCAAGTATAAGCTCTTTCCACTAACGAGATTCTGATAATCACATCTAATACTCTCATCCCGCTGTTTTGGCAAAATGAATTAGAGATAGAATCAGTAAACACAACTCTTGGATATAAAATAATGAGCAGAACAACTCAATCCCACAAATACTATTCAGTGTTTCGAAAAGTCTGCGAGCTTGGTCTAACAAACCAACATGATTGATAGAATAGCGATAAAAGTGATGTTGTTTGGTTTAAAACTTTGATGAACCATCTATGAGAAGACCTCTAAAGCATCATTTCCAAGACCATGGACGCTTAAACCCGAGATTGTCGAGTTCCATGTACTGACATCTTTCTTCAAAGTAGCTCTAAACACTTGAAGAGGCTTATCAAATTTTCCCGCACTTGGAATACATATCCACAAGAGCTGTTGCTAAAAACCCATCGTCTTCTTCCTTTGCTTTTTCTAAACCTGATTGTTAAGGCCGCCAGCTTTGCTGGTGGTTTCTCTATCTCTTCTGTCTCTATTTGTCATCCGTTATCTTCTATATTACCACAAATTCTCCCACGCCAAGTTGCTTGTCGTCTCCTACAACCGCACCTCCGATCTCTCTCTCTCTCTCTCTCTCTCTCTCTCTCTCTCTCTCTCTCTCTCTGATGGTCTCATAAGCCATGGCTACAATACACGGCGCATGTACGAAACAACTCGATCTCTGCATTCCGGTGCTGTGAAATATCTGCTATCTCTAGGAGGCAGAGATTATCTGAATCATTCATTACCCATGAGCTTCTGTGAGACCAAACCGGATGGATCGAAAGCATCATACTCTTGGACTGTCGAAACATACATACTCTCCACCATACTCTTGGAAAGCAGACCCTGTCGATTCACATACACAAACAGAACGGGAAACAGAGATTCAATGGAATAGACACGAATTCTAGAGAATTTGACTGAGATAAATCAATGAACCAAGCTTCGTTAACTAGTAAAGATGATTATAGACCTTGGTGATGAGAAACCTTAGTGCCCAAAGACCAACTATATCCGCCTTTGCTTCTTCCATTGCAGAATGGACATCTTGCAGTTGCCTGAGATTTGGACTAAGGTCATGATGACATATGGTATTAAGGAGAAACACGAAACAAACCTCAGCGATAATCTCAGCGGAGTGAACTCCAGTCTCTTCTTTAAGCTCCCTCATGACTGCAACTCTTGGATCTTCACCCTCATCGATTCCACCCTATCAAACATCAAATACAAAAACGATTCTACTTAGGTGATTCGGCAACCAAAAATCCAATTGAGAAAGTAGAAAGCGGAACCACTACTTTGATAATCTAAAAAAAAATCGAATCTAGAGATCACCTGAGGCATTTGCCGAGCAATGGGGATATCCAACCTCGATGCAGCGAAAATCTGGCAATTATTTGAGAATCGAGTTATCAGACAAAACCAAAAGTAAGTAAACAACCTGAGAAGAAGAAGCTGTTTCCGAGAATTTATCAATGATCATCACCTTTTTGGAAGAATTCATGAGACAGACACCGACATTTCTTCTGTAACCTTCCGGAGGAGATTCCATGGACGAAGAAGAAGAAGAACACCGAGCAGAGAATCTCTGGAGATCTTTCGATTGGAATGGAGAAGAAGAAAAGAAAAGCCAAAAAGAAGAAGAAGATGGAGGAAAGAGATCGATCGAGTCCTTGTTTCCAAAAAAAAAAAAAAAAAGAGATCGATTCAAGAAGATAGAGAGAAAGATGGAGTTTTGTTTTAATTGGAGAAAAAAAGAAATGACTTAAAAAAAAAAAAAAGTTAACGAAATATTTTGGTGCCAAATTGAAATTTGGGTAAGTGTTTTGGTTCCAAAATAAATTTTCAGCTACAAAAGACATTTTTGGATTCCGGCTTAGTGAAAACTTTTCTCAGCCCGAATTTAATGCTACGATAGAGTTGAAATCCGATTTTGAGATTTTTAGTAGCAGTTCGTGAATTAGTGCTACAATGAACTGCTACCAATGCCCGTATTTCTTGTAGTGGCAGTTGAACTCCACTTCTGGTCATGCCTAAGCTCTCTCCAGGCATGTTCATGTTCAAGTGTTCAACTCAATTTAACACAACAACTAATACTAAACGACGTGTATCAACTCACTTTATAACACATCAAGTCAGTTCAATACTTAAAAACCATTCAATACACAGCAACTAATACTACAAGTACATACTAACAGGCAGTAATAACACATCAACTCACATTAACAATATTTAAAACAACCACCTAACAAGTACCAAACTACTACGATTTATTTGTAACTAGCAATTACTATTAAGTCAAGGAAGGGAGTGCAACTAACCTCAGGTTTCTTTCTGAAGCTCATCCATTTGCCTACTGAGTATCTGATTAGCTTCCTGGATAGTTACAAAATTGTATACTGTTCTATAACTCTAAAAAGATGAGGTAACTGGTCTATTAATATAAAAAAACAGAAACTGAAGATTATAACACAACCATTTACCTTCAGTTTCTTAATCTCTCGGTTCATGTCAGCAACCTGCTAAGTTAGCTTCTCCACCTCTTCCACCCTGCGTTTAACCCACCCAATCTCTTGCTGGACTCCTAGAACCCATGGTTGCCTAAAATGCAACCCATCATCCTGTAACAAAACAACATTAGGCTTAGTCAAGAATTTCAGGGACCTATAGAACATGTTTTATGTTGTAAATAGTACCTTGTATTCAGTACACGTGAAGAACCTCTTCCCAGGAAGAAAGTCTTTAGCTTCCTCTGCAGATACCTCGTCCCTGATTCTTCCTCCACACGGGCAGCTTGTGGGAATCCCATATTCTGCGTCAGCTACATAGCCTAGCATGTCGCAGTGTTGTTTAAGCCGCTTCATCTCTCTCCTTTCTTCTTTTAGAATGGGATCCATGATTGTTCCTTTACACTGAGCTCCTGAGACAGAACATATAAATTAGCACACAATTGCAGTTTTCACGTTTTAAGAGAGAGATTAAACATGCGGCAGCACATATCACAAATTGAAGAGAAATTAAGCTCACTATATGATACACCTTCACATGAATCAAACCATAATCGATTCCAAACCCGAAAGACAAACCCTATATCGAAAATTTGATCGACTACAATCCCATAATTCGTAAGACTATATCGAACAATAAACGACCCTAAACCCGAAGGAGAAACCCTATATCGATACTTTAATCGACCACAATCCCAAAAGAGGAACCCTAAATCGCAACCTTCATCAACTACAATCCCAAAAGAGAAACCCTAAATCGAATCCATAATCGATTACAATCCCTATAGCTGGAATTCTAAATCGAACCCATAATCGATTACAGTCCCTAAAGTGAAACCCTAAACGTTTACGCCCAAAACGAATCCGGAGTCTAAGATAAACCCTAAATGCGAAGTTCCAAAATCATTTAAAGTCGTAGCCTCGTCGAAAATTACCCGATACTAGTGCAGATCGTTT
The DNA here is from genome assembly GCA_030180135.1 of Orychophragmus violaceus. Classification (NCBI taxonomy): domain Eukaryota; kingdom Viridiplantae; phylum Streptophyta; class Magnoliopsida; order Brassicales; family Brassicaceae; genus Orychophragmus; species Orychophragmus violaceus. Next base: position 56,748,672 of record CM058233.1, read on the forward strand.
GATTTTAGGATCGCCTTCAACAACGCAGGATCGCCTTCGACAACGCAGAGATACTCTCTCGTGTTCAAAATGGCGGAGAAACAAAGGAAAGAACAAAGTCTGGGAAACCTTCGTGATGACCCCGAGGGTTTAGTCGAGAACAGCCAAAAAAATGAACCAATTGTAATTGGCCACGTGGTAAGAACTCGGCTCTTACGGGTTCGTCGTTAAGAGACGGTTCTTAGGAAAAAATCGAATTTTCATTTAAATTAATTCAATCTACCCTATGAACCCGAGCCTATAAACCGCTAAAAAACCGCTGCTAAACATGGTCTAAGAGTATTCAAAACCCCAAATCCAAAATCTCCCCCCCCCCCCCCCCCCCCCCCCCCCCCCCCCCCCCGCAAAATCTATTTTGCCTCTTAATTTCTATTCAAAATTGAATCTGAAAGAAAGCAGTGAAACCGCAGAGATTTCTCAAAATCGGAAACGAAAAGTAGCGAAGATTTCTTTTTCTCTCAATGGCTCAAGCAGCGAGATTAAGCATGAGAATGCAGAAAGAGCTGAAGCTTCTCCTCTCCGATCCACCTCACGGCGCTTCGTTTCCACACCTTTCCTCCGCCGCTTCTGGCTCCGGAGATATCTCATCTTTTTCTACCATCGATGCTCGTTGGCTCCTTTCTCTTCTCCAGTTTCTGCAATTGATCTCTCTCTCTCTTAGAAGCTATTTTACCCTCTCTTTTTTTGGGGTTTTGGTTTTGCAGAAATCGAAGGACCTGAAGATACTGTTTACGCTAATGGAATCTTCAACGTGAAGATTCAAATCCCAGAGAGGTACTAACTAACTCTGTATTTGTTGTCAGATGATTTTGGTTCCTCATTGAGTTTGATGAGAAAGTCGTGGCTCCACCAGATATCCATTTCAGCCTCCAATTGTGGCTTTCGCTACACCGATTTATCACCCAAACATCGATAACAGTGGCCGGATCTGCCTTGACATCTTAAATCTCCCTCCCAAGGTGACACTTTGTTTGATCCTTTTTTTTCCCTTGACGCTTTCGTTGGTTTGTGTTAGATTTGATCTTTTGGGTAGAGCTATTGTCGAGTCTTGTTGAATAGAATCCCCAGAAAGCTATTCAGCAGTATTGTGATGGTGGAATGCAATGTTCCTGAATCAAATTTAATTTCTTGTTCTGAATTGCACAAATCTTAGTACAAATTTGCACTGTAAATTAGGAAGCAAAAGTGCGTTTTTATTATGAGAAAAGATAAGAATGGTTAGTTTTTTATTCTGTATGAGCACAGGGTGCTTGGCAACCATCATTGAACATCTCAACAGTTTTGACGAGCATTGGATTGTTGCTTAGTGAACCGAATCCGGATGATGGCTTGATGTGTGAAGTAGTAAGTCTTTACATGTTGCAAATTGCTTTACAAGAAACTCATTTTCTCTGAGATTTTTTCTTTTGATTAGCTATGTGCTGGACCTTTTTTCAGAGCAGGGAGTACAAATACAATAGACAAACTTTCGATTATAAAGCCCGAGAGATGACCGACAAGTATGCAAAGGTTAAGGCTAGTGATGGTAGTAGCACCAGCCTCCAAATTCAGACAAGTCCAAACGCAGGCGACGCTAAGGTAAATAATGAGTTATTGAATGAGCTTTTAAGTGAATGTTGATTTTGGGCATTCAGATAAGTTCAGATTTGCATTTTTGTTTGTTTGTTTCTTTAGAGTCATGGAGATGAGAAGGTTTCTGAAAATGGAAACTGTGTTTTAGCTGGTAATCACGAAAAGCCTGATGGGATTAAGCCCAAGTTAACAGTGGAAACTTCCTTTAGCAAAACACATAAGGAGAGTCGTGTCACTGATATATTGAATAGTCAACTGCTTCTCTCGAGTTCTAGAAATGGAAAAAGAAAAGCAGTGATTGGTTTCTGTGAGGCAAACACATCTGGTAACAACGGGAGCAGGAAGAAATTATCACTTGCCTTGCCTCCTCAATCTCAAAAGAAAGACTTGTGTGGTGAAGAACTCACAAATGGTGTTTCAGCTGCTTGCAAAGAAAACAAGAAACCACATTCAATTGGAAAGAAGCTTTCCCTGGGGCTAAAGCATCCTTTGGATAATGCAGCATCACTCAATAACAACTTGGCCTCATCAAGTTTTCGAACTTCTGCTGCAAAGAGTGACAACAATAGACTAAGCCGAACCTTGAGACCACTCGGAGAGTCACAGTTAAACGAAGTTAGGGAAGCTGAGGTACGTGTGCAAACTAAAATGAATCAGAATCAAGATGCAAGAAGTTGGCGCGGTGAGTTTGCAAACTCAGGTCTGGAAGAAGCATCAATGCCTGAATCCCTTGTTGTCCTAGATAGTGATGAAAGCGGAGAAGAAGAAGAAAAAAAAGCAGTCTCTTCGAGGTCAAGATTATCATTGGCAAGGAGAGGCCTTAAGTGTAGACCTTGAAAACCGTTTTGTTTTGTTTATTTGGATTGAATCAAGTTTGGATATTGAATTTCAAGCATATAGAAGATCTGATTATTACAAACAATCACATTCTCCAAAGCGATAGTTGTTGCAGAATCCTTCCTTGGGACATCTATGTTGGAATCTAATCTTTGATTAATGCTTAAATTGCAAAGAAGAGACTGACAGAGAAAAGAAGGTTGAGAAAAGGGAGAAGAAGAGATCATAGAAGAAAAAGAGTTAGGAGAGAAGAAGACTTTTGTGTTTAAGAGATTAAGGGGAAAAGGCCATTGGACCATTGAGTGTTATTGACCCTTATGTGTTAATGGTTTTGTATAACTTTATAAACTATAGGTTAACACTTAACACTAGGCATGGACACGTTCGGTTTTTCGGTTCGGTTCAGTTCGGTTATTTCGGCTTTCGGTTCTAGAAGTTTAAGATCTATTCGGTTATATAGAAATCTCGGTTCGGCTCGGTTGGGTTCTTTTGGTTTTCGGTTCGGTACTGATAGTAAATTTGGGAATAAGCTAATATCCGGAAAAAATCGGGTTAAGTTTGGTTACAGTTCGGTTCTTTCAGATAATTTGGATAAAAATTCATGTAATTTTGGTAATAAATTGGGTAATTTGGATAAAAAAATAGGATAATTAGTGTAATTCGGATAAAATTCTGATATGTTGTAAACAAAAGAGAAAGATGAAAGTATTGCTTCCACCACATGATAGTAGTTTCTTTATAATTGATCTAGGTCTTTGTGAGAACCCTTTGTACAACTACTGCTTTGCATCTCACAATTCATCATCCCATATATTCTTTCATATAAAGACCCACTTATGTCTTTTGCATTAAAACATATTTATGTGCCACTGATATTACACCATTAGATGTATGGACTACTTGTCTGAATACTCTTTTTTTTCAAAGAAATTTTAACTTTGCATCTATTGTCTCTTTCCCTTTTAGCCAATCATCACTTTGTGTACATTTTTCAATAAATGGATATGATCCTCATTCTCATCAACTGTTACATTGCATGCATAATTATTAATGACTTTGATTTGATATTGGTTCCATATTATTCTTGACATGACCTAGCTATTTGAGATTTCCTAATTCTCATGTATCTAGATTTATTTCTTACTCATGTCTAAGGTCTATTCTATTCTTCCTTATTATTTTCTTTCTTGTTCTTGTCATTCTCAATTTATGCTCTTTTTCCCTTACGAGGATTTTTTTTTATCTTTGGAACCGATATGTCTATCACGCTTCATGCATTCTTTAGACTCACTAGCAGTTTGATATTGTTCTTCTAAGACATCCAAATTAACTAGAGCATTTACAGCGGGTACATGTGACTTTATCACTCTATTAAGGCCAGATAAACATTTGGCAATAGACTGATTAATCTTTGCACATGAATTTTCTTTTGTACTTCTTTTACATCTTTTGGACTATTAATTCATCATAGTCCGAGGATCAATGATAATTCATTTCAACTCATTTACTTTTCCAATTGTTTATTTTAGGGTTGGGCATTTTACCGGAAACCTGAATCCAAACCCGATTCTGATCTGAACCGATTTTTAAAAAATACCGGATTGGGGCTTAAGTCAAGGTATTTTGGATATCGGATAATACATGAACCCGAAACGAACCCAAACGGGTACCCGAAGTAATTCGAAGTTTTATTTAATTTTGGTTAGTTCTGATACTTTAGTGTATTTTTGGATAGTTTGAGTAGTTTTTGTTATTATATTTTGGGTAGTACATATATTTTTGAGTAATTTTGAATACTTTTAGCTAATTTGAGTTTTTTTTAACAGGACTTTTGGGTAATTCAAATATTTTTGAATATTTTCGAGTAATTTTTTCGAGTTTTCAGAAATTTTATGGTAATTTCGGGTACCCGAACCCGATAAGTCCCGAACCGAACCCAATCCGATATATATAAATATTTGAACGGGTTCTCTATCCCTAAACCTGAAAATCCGAAAAACCCGACCTGAACCCGAACGGGAACCCGAACACCCATGCCTAGTTTATTTTCTCCCCTAATGTTGGATAATCTGACTCATTAAAGGAGTCTAAATAAATCTTATAAATCTTTTGGATTTATCATCAATGGAGATCATATCTAACATAATTAAAACCTTCTTGGAGGTCCCATCTTCTAGCGTTGTGTTGGAGCAACTATAAAATATACCACTTATCCAATTTTCTAGATGGAGATCTTTAGTTCCTGACCCAAAAACAATTTGATGGGGATAGTTCTTAATTACTCTTTGGCATTATGCATATCAATGCTGCTGCATCTTGGATATGAACATTAGCTACATGATGTTCAACACATATCCCAATAGACTTACAATAATAATCAAAGGCTTAGGATGTGAGTTCACCAGCATTACCAATTAGTCTTGAAAACTTCATATTACATATATATGACAAGGATATACATACGACATTCTAGTCGATGCATTAACTATACATATGGTGGATGATTAGTCCACCAATGGGTGAGTCTATCAAGCCCACAAAAATCACCTTGTATACTTTACTGAAAGTAAATAAATTTTAAATCTATTTTGGCTAGTAAAAGATGTATTATCATATTGTCTTGTGAGCAAGCAGCATATAGCAGATCATTCGTGAGATCTCTGGTTCTTCAAAAAATGTCGCATCATTACTAAAACGGGATGGCATAACCGGTTTGCCAAACACTTAACTTTCAGTAAACCTTTGGTTTACTATAACATATCTCCATTTTTGTGTAGTACAATTCAATAGATAATATATGTATTTTCTTCAAAATACTTTTAATTCCTTGGGTAATACTTACAAGGCAGCTATTAACAGTTGGGATGATGGATGGGGTAATTGCCTATGTTTGGTGTTATGAAAGTTATAAACCATTGATGATTGGCCGTGTATGTTCTTGTTTGATTATTGCACGACCGTTATCAATGATTGTACAGTGGAAATAACATACTTCATAGGTAGTAATAGCTGACAATTATATTGTGAGGTATGAATAAGTATTATGCAAGGCATGATGGTGATCGGATTTTCAAGGGTATAAAAACTTGTAAATTCATATGGAGTTCAAGTATGGAAACTAAAATCCGAACCCATGAAGATTGATATATATATATATATATATATATATATGTGTGTGAGAATTCAGAGGTTACATCAATAGAGGAGTGGGACATGATCAAATTTTGAGGTACTCAGAGGTAAATAATCTTATATATGAAGAAATAAAGAATATTGATAAGAAGGGTGAGAGAGGAAGAAAAGGTGGTTTATTGAGAGGACAATGTGGTTTTAGCAGAAGTAAATTCCTACAATGTCTGGAGAATTGCTTATGAAGAGTGGTGAATACTTAAAATATACATTATCGATAACCGGCCAAGCATGTTCTTGTTTGATTGTTGCTTGATCGGATATTGATGGCTGTATAAGAGAAGGATTTAACACTACATAGGTATTAAACCCATATAAAGTAAGGAATTGACTGAAGATCGGTTTTTCAGAAGTAGTATCTACTGACTAAACAATATAAATACAAAGGATTGGAGCATCATAAGAAAGGAAGGTTTAAAGATGAGATGACTATCAAAAGAAAAGATGAAAACAGAAAAGAAAATCATCGGTATCAGAAGAATGATCTAAGGAAAGGAGTTCCTTACTTTTAAACCCGAGGAAGATGACAAAGCCAATAAAGGATCAATATAAGATTAAGAAGGCAAGTTGAATGTGGAATTAGAAAAAAATGTTATGAGATGGAAGAAGTATTTTTAAGACATTAATTCATGGAGGCTAAGGACAATGACCACGTAAGAAACCAAAACTGGAGATTTAGAAAAGCGAGAAAAAAAAAATCGGATCATGTTGAAGGAATCTATAAATTTCAAGACATATGGTTAGTCAAAAAAGTAGCAAGTCGGGGAATTTATGGGAAAAGGTCTTATCAAGAATAAAGAGTTCATCAAGAAATGGCATGAGAAAGGATGGAGAGACCAGTCAAAGAATAACATACATCGAAAGGACAAGGTAGATTCTTGGAATCAACCCGAGGAACAGTCATGTGTCAGTTAAGACAGAGAATTACCGAAAACAAGAAAAGAAGAACAATATCGAGTTTTGTCAGAGCAAAGTTGGAGAGTCGTTACCAAGATAATCAGTGGAGTTGCATTAGAGTAGCACAACGGAAGTGTGGTGTTAGGATAAGGACGGAAAAACATCATAACTCTAGGAAGAATTCCTATAAAGAAGGAAGAATGTAATATTCTGTCTCCGGAAATAATATTTTAAACAAAAAGAATAAATATTTCAAGTGTTTATTTTTGGAGAATTATTACACTTTGTAATATTTTTTCTAACGATGAATTTTTTGAGAACCAGAGATACAAAGTGAATTGGGAAAGTCCGAACAATATCAAACATAATCCGAATTCAATGGAATTTTAACCAAAACTTGAGAACGTGTTGGAAAATCAGTGGTTTTGAGAAATTCAATAAAAAATGTTGTTTGAGCAAATGATGAATTTTTAAGTGGTTATGGAGTTTATTGGGAAATTAACCGTAATTAATCATTTTCTTGTGATCTAACAAGTGACTGGCACTCGACCGAGGACTGCTATACTCGAGCTAAAGCAGAGGCTCAAAAACAAGAGTCCGAAAGCAAAAAAGACTCCAAGGTCGAGGAGGAAACTCTGTCCGACAAAAAGGAAAACAAACAGACCAAGGAGTCGAACTCTAAAAAGCACTCTCAAAACAAACGGGAACGGTCAAAGGAGCCGGAATCTCCCTAAACACTCCCTCAAGGGTCGCGGAAGCGAGTCGAGTTCATCCTCGGCGAGCTTAACCTGAGCGGTACTCCGGGAGGTTCGGCACTATCCCCGCCTCCGGCTCCTGCCAAAAGTTTACGCTCAAGAATCAATCTCCCTCGTCTCTGCGGGGGGGGGGGGGTGTACGGGCTATACCCCCTAAACGAATCGACTTCATCTTCGGTGGCTCCAAGCTTTGCCGCGACTCGGTCAATTCGATCAAAGCTCTTCAAAGAAGAGTCGAGACCGACAGAAGGGGAAAGACCTCAATGTTGGGTCCAGACCACGAGATCATTTTCCACGAGAGCGAGACAAGTAATCTCGACAAACCACACGACGACGCTCTCCTCGTTTGTCTAGTAGTGGGAGATGTCGAACTCTCAAGGATAATGATTGACACAGGAAGTTTGGTAGATGTCCTCTTTTACGACGCGTTCAAAAAGATGGACTTCAACGATTCCGAGGTTGTAGAAGAAAAGACGCCACTAGTAGGTTTTGCTGGCGAAACGACATACTCGATGGGCTCTGTCTTCGCCCCAGTAATCGCTGGAGGAGTTCGGAGAATGACAGAGTTCGTCATAGTAGATCGGCCAGCTCCCTATAACGCAATCCTAGGTCGACCATGGATATACGACATGAAAGCGGTACCATCGACCTACCACCAATGCGTAAAGTTCCCGACACCCAAAGGGATCAAAACCATTCACGGAAGTCAAAAGATTTCCCGCCATTGCTACATGAACGGATTCAAACAGATCGAGAAATCCCCTGCGTAGCAATTACAGAAAGAGGACGAGCTCGCCACCATGCAGACCAAAAGGTCGAACGACCCCAGTCAAATAGGACCCCCAAAGGACCTCACGACTCAGGTCTGCATAGACGAGGCTCATCCCGAAAGACTCGTTGGCATAGGAATCGACCTATCAGAGCCAGTCAAGAAAGAACTGGTCTCTTTTCTCAAAATGAACGTCGACTCCTTCGCCTGGTCTTCAGCAGACATGAAAGGGATAAACATCGACGTAACCAGCCACGAGCTGAATGTCGACCCGACCTACAAACCGGTACGACAGAAACGTCGAAAACTAGGCCCTGAACGGGGAAAAGCCGTCAATGACGAGGTCGATCGGTTATTAAAAATCGGATCGATCAGAGAGGTCAAGTACCCCGATTGGCTCGCAAACCCCGTGGTGGTTAAGAAAAAGAACGGAAAGTGGAGGGTCTGCGTAGACTTCACGGATCTCAACAAAGCATGTCCAAAGGACAGCTTCCCACTCCCGCACATCGACCGACTGGTCGAGGCCACCGGTGGACATCAGCTGCTATCCTTTATGGATGCGTTCTCAGGGTACAATCAAATATTGATGAACCCCGAAGACCAAGAAAAGACCTCGTTCATAACTGATCGAGGCACGTACTACTACAAAGTCATGCCCTTCGGACTAAAAAACGCAGGAGCAACTTACCAGCGCCTCGTCAACAAGATGTTCTCAGGACTCCTAGGCAAAACCATGGAGGTCTACATCGATGATATGCTAGTAAAATCTTCTAGGTACGAGGATCACATTCCCCAACTAAAAGAGTGTTTTACCATTCTCAATAAGTATGGGATGAAACTCAACCCAGCTAAATGTACCTTCGGGGTCCCTTCAGGAGAGTTCCTCGGTTACTTAGTAACCGAAAGAGGGATCGAAGCGAACCCCAAACAGATCGCAACGTTCATAGAGATGAAATCTCCCAGAACAACGCGAGAAGTCCAGCGCCTAACCGGCAAAATAGCTGCTCTGAATCGCTTCATCTCGAGGTCGACTGATAAATGTCTACCCTTCTATCACTTGCTCAAAGCAAACAAAAAGTTCCTTTGGGACGAAAAGTGTGAAGAGGCATTCACTCAGCTCAAAACTTACTTAAGCGAACCACCCATACTGGCGAAACCAGTAGAAGGAGAACCCCTTTATCTCTACTTAGCCGTCTCGACGGCAGCAGTAAGTGGAGTCCTGGTTCGCGAAGAACAGAACGAACAACGGCCGGTGTATTACATCAGTAAGACCTTGATCGATGCTGAAACCAGATACCCCGCTGTGAGATCCGGGATTCACACTAAGAATTTGTATTCGTGGATTTGGACTTTTGGATATAGAAATGGTATAGTTTCCTATGAATCAAAGACTTTATTGAGATTGATCGTCGAGATAGAACAAACACAGTCGAAAAGAGAGTACAAAGTATGGAATCGAGCTATCTAGTCGAAGTGTTCTTAGCCTAGGTTGGAATTTTTTTTAATGAGCCGCCACTTCTTCCTTTAAATAGTCTCGACTCTGATCTCTTCGTCCTGATATTTCGGCCTCGTCGTTGTAACGATCTCCGAGATTCGTGCGGATCAGTTGAACTGACGAAGACCGAGTTGCTCTATCTCCACGTCATCCTCAGCCGAGCTCGAGCTCGATCGTCTCCGGCTTTGGCGTCGTCTGGGCCTCTCCAAGGCGCTTGCTTCGCTTGGGCCCAACAAGAGAGTTGACTCTCCCGTCTATCTTTGATTCTGGAATGGGCTCGTAATTACGGGCCTTTGTCTTGTCTGTTAATGTGCCGGATTTCCTAGAGGGAAATCCAGTACCAACAATAGCCCCCCACCCCATTGAATTCGAGAAGTCGAGGTTAATAGGCGGTGGACATTCTCGGGAAGAGGTGCATGCTTTGGATGCGACGAAACCAATGATTATTTTCTTCCCATTCATAGATCTTATATCGACGGTTGAGATCACACGGGACCAAAGGATCACAACTGCCTCGATCTTTTTTCGTGATTATTTACAAATTTCAAATCGAGCGGTTGGGATTGTGGGATACCAAAAATCCCACAGATCTCGAGCACGAGGTAGTTTAAAAGGGGAAGTTACCTAGCACGATTCCCATTACTGCTCACACTGCGAATCGTCAAGGTAACTTCCTCTCCTCCATTATATCCTCTTCTTGCCTCTTGCTCATATTCTCTTTTTCGTTGTTTCGAGATTCTCTCTCTCTAGAGATTTCGTTTTCCCTCTTTCCTTGAAGGAAACTTTTGATATTCCGAACTATCATGGTTCGAAAGAGTACAGCCAGGGTTAGTCCTTCTGTGGCGGTTGGTCCGGTTGGTCCTTATCCTCCGTCCAGTTTGACTGTTGACCAAATACGGAAATTGCGGACGAAGTGCCAGATTCCGTCGGAGGTGGAGATTCTTATCCCATCGCCGGACATGTCTCCGGAAACTGTCGTCGAAGGCCATTGTTGCGCTTCTTATACCTATTTCGATAAATGCGGATTGTTTTTTCCAATCCCTCGCATTATCTCATGGGTTTTAGCTCAGCTCCAGCTGGCCTTTCACCAGATGACTCCGAATTTTGTTCGGTATGTCGTCGGGCTCGGGGTTAGAGCTGTCGAGGAAGGCATCAATTTTGGAGTCGAGGAGTTGATGAGGGTTTGTTCGGTAAAACATAACACTCGTTTTCCCGGAACTTACTACCTCTCTCCTCGCCATGGGAAGATCCTTGATGAGATCCCGACGAGGGATGTGTGGAAGAGTAAATACTTCTACTTCAGGGTCAACCATCACTCGGTCGAGGATTTTGATTACTCGGTTATCCCGACGAGATGGGCGGCTAACGTTGGTCAGCTTATAGGGCTTAATAGTTTCCCTAATTGCCGCGGCGTCTTTTATTGATACCGAGCTGTTTGCTAATGACCTTTTTGGTTCCATTGCAGAGGCTCCTGAATCATTACCTTTGGACCCGACTACATCGAGTTTGATAGCTCGCCTACGGAGAGGAGATATTCGTTGGTGTAACTTCACGGATCAGCGAATCCGAGCAACTTTAGGTCCTGCTGCTCGACAACCTCCTCTATACCAACCTCGTCTTTTGCGAGACGAATCACACCTCCTTCGCCAGCCTGCTTTGACTCGAGTCGTTCAGGCTCCGCTTCGGATTATCGAGCGGACTGAAGAAAGTAAGTGTTCCGGTTAGTCTTTCTGGGGGGTCATCGCGCGTTATGCCCTTCGTTTGCCGGGCTGACCCGAATCTGCTTCATTTGCAGATCGACCTGTTTCGGACGATAGTTCTACTGCAAGCACCCCTTCTCTTGAAAAGATGTCGCGAAGATCTAGCAGCCGTCGGAACGGGAAAGATCCCGTTGATTTGGCAAAGAAAATGAAGGCTGGCGACTTGAGCAACGCCCTTCTTTTTGCCATGGACGAGGGGCCTCCTCCTCCTCCTTCGATCCCTCCTCCTAACCCTGTTCGGGTTTCTCCCGTGGTTGCAGGATCCGGAGAGGCAGATGTGGAGGCGGAGGATTTACCTCCTATTCCGGCCAGTGAGGAGCCGGTTCGGGCCCCGTCTGAAGAGCCTGCCTTGCGCAACTCTCGGTCGAATGGTTCGAGAGGGTCGAACGGCCGGAGTCGAGGCGGTCCTCCTCCGGCGGCGAAGCGTCGAAGGACTGATGCAGAGGTGAGCTCGAGAAGATCGTGCCAGAGTGTTGAGGCGAGGCCTGCTTCCTCTGGGTCCTCGGGGTCTTTCAACTGGCGCTTTAGGTACCAGAAGGAATGCCCGATTGCGGTTGACCCAACAGGTGTTGCCTATCTGCTAAGGCATTTTAAGCCGGCATGTGTTCAGCTCCCGGCCGTCGGGGATATGGCTCTTGGTGGTACTTATACCGAGATGATGGCGGCTTGTGGGAAGGTAATAATTTCTTCCTTTCGTTTTGTTTCGTGCTTAACTTTCTTCACACATTTCCTCTTTCTTTTGTAGGCCTTGGAGGCTGCGAATAGGTTCGCGGCTAGGGCCGAGCGCGAGCTGCGAGAGATACCGCAGGTGAGCGAGCTCGACACCGTTAAGAAAACGGTCAGCGACCTGAAAGCGCAGCTGCAGGGGGCCTGTTGGGAATGTCCTGAAATCTACTGTACTATCTCTAGAAAGTATGATAAATGTCGAGATCAGACATAAGTCATAAATACTGGGTGATCATGATGGCTTGCTAGAGTCCGCTCTTGATCTATAAGTTTAGGACTTATTACCAGTATTGTATGATCCCGAAGGGTCACACACCATAGCTAACGGGAAAGTTAAATGGAATTAATACGGTAAGATGCAATGGCATTTACTGTATTAGATCAGAGAATTGGGCCAGACAAAATACAGGCTTTTGTCTGATTTGTGTCTTGGGCCCAAAAGATTAATGAGCCATTAGTCTAAAGACTTGGGCCCATTAATGAGAGGTTAAGGATTCGAAAACCCTAAGGGATTAAGTATCCCACACGATTTTGGGTTTGTGGCCGCGAGTCTCTTTCTCTCTAACTCTCTCTTTTCTGATCTGATCCATCTCTTTGGTCTAGCAGCCATCCCGGCTTGTAAGAGTGTGGATACCAAAGGAGGAGCAGGTTGTTCATCTGTTCTAACTGATCTCATCATTACCATCAATTATCCGCTGCAATCTGAAAGGTAATGATCCAGGTTTGGTGATATACCATGGATTTTATGGCTTTTAAGCATGGTATATGTGTTATTTATCGAGTCTTTTACTATGTTTTAGAGTCTTTTCAGGTGTTTATTAGGTACAAACACATTTGGAGCATATTTGGTGATTTAGACACTTTCTGGAGCTAATTGAAGTATTTGGCCGAGAGATGGAGTTCACTGTCCGAAACAGAGAAAGGTGTCGATCGTTGCATTCCTAGCATCGATCGATGCACCAGCGAAATGGGCCAAAAGACGGTTTAATAAAGAATGATGAAACTGCAGTCCTGCCCAGAAGTTCCTAATATTTACAAAGAAGCCCCAAAACGTGTTTTAGGATTATAATTAGGTTTTACAACCACTTGTTAGGCGAAGCTTTTCTTACGTTAAGTTTTACTCAGAGAGAGTTGAGGGGCTGATCCTGATCTCAAAGGAGACTTGATTTTGAACCCCAGTTCTTATTTGATTATATGATATTTGGTTTTCTACTTATGATATCTTCTGTTTCGATGAACATGTCTGAGTAGATCACCTGTTAGGTTGAAGGATTCTCATCAAGGATTTCAGAGAATTATAGTTTAATTAATCTGTAGAGACCCATATCTGCTAGTTCTTTATCTAAGTTGTTCTTAATGCTTAATATGGAGTAGCTAATCAGAGTTATGATGTTAGGTTGATTAATTCAGCGGAAGTTGGTTAATTTAACTAGAAAGAATTTAGATAAGCAATTAAACTTTGCGCAAACGGAAGTTTGGTTTAGGATAATTGTGAACATATCAAACTTGGACTTATTGCTAGTTTAATCTGTTAGTTCTCGCAAACGAAAGTTTGGTTTGCTGCACTTAGACTTAGAGAATTATCGCAAAGGAATTTGGTTAATTCTATATCAGTGTTTGAGTTCTAGAATAGTTATTGATTGGATCTAGATAGATTGATTGCTTGCGTTCCTGATTTCCTGAGAACTCCTGAAACCTAACGCTTTGCCCTCTTGCTTACAAACTCACTTGATTTACTTTGCTATTTCGTTTACTGTTTTCACATCTGCTTCGCTTAATTTAATCTGAATTACTAATAATCTATTGTGTGACTGAGAGTCCTCGTGGGATTCGATACCTTATATACTACGATTGCATTAACTGTGCACTTGCAGTAGAATAGGGAAAACTATATAGACCTATCAAGTTTTTTGGCGCCGTTGCCGGGGACTCTTTGAGTTCACCTATAGATTTAGTACTAGGATCTAGACTAAGCATTCTTTTTAATTTTCTTGTTTACTCACGTTTTTGAATTTTGGATTCGCAGGGATTCGCACTGCATCGATCGTTGCTCACCTTGCATCGATCGACACAAGGCGAGAACAGCGATGCTGAGATCTGAGACGTTCAATAGGTTCCGCGCCATGGAACCTGTGATTCTAATTCGCGGTGAAAACGGCGTTCTACGAGACCAAGAGGGTCACATATGCAACACAAAAGGTCAGAAAATAGATGGGGAAGGAAATCCCATCTTACCGGATTACCATGTATTGGTTGGGCAAGTAGCTGAGATGCAAAATAAGATAGATGACATCCACGACATCTTACTTAGGGAGAGACAGTTCCGAGCAGAGGCAGACACTGATAAGTTTGCAGAGGTACGCTACATGGCTGGAGACGACTCTTATGGACATACCTTGGAACATCAGCAGAGACAGGGTTCTAGGCACACTCAAGGATCGAGAGACCATAATTATACTTCCCATCTGGCATCTCCTACACAAAGGAGCAAACTAGAGATGATGTTAGAGCAATCAATTGAAAGACAACAGCAGAACACAGCTTCTTTCAGCTCGAAGCTAGAGAACCTGTACACTAATTTGAATGAGAAATTTGAATCCTTGAGCATTCGTATGAAGCAGCTGGACACACAGATGGATCAAGTTCCAAGTTCTACCCCAACAAAGGATTCTCAAGAAGCTCATGACAGCAACATTCTCACTCAGGATAACACACAGATGGATCATGGATCATGTCTAGCAGTTAAGGCTGTGGAATTTGTGGAAGACAGAGGGAGATTTGATGTTGAATTACCTGAGTTCGAAAGCTTCGATGCACCTGACTCAACAGAGATTGACATGGATCTTTTGACTTGGATAGTCCAGATTGAAGCGGGACCAAGCCAAGAAGAGAAATTTGAATCTGAGATAGCTGGAATGGACCGAGAAGCAGATAAACCCGAGACTGTAGTTGAAACCCGAGTTGAGACGACAGCATCGATCGTTGCATCACACGCACCGATCGTTGCACCCCGAAGGGAACCAGTTTCGCCCATATCTCGAGAACCTGCTAAGGAAAAAGCCTACAAACCTCCGATACCATTCCCGAAAGCTCCCGTTAAATCTACAAATGTGGTTCAGTGCACATTGGTGGTTGACAAGAAGATGGTGGTTCCACAAGAGCCTATTCTAACATCTTCAAGGCCTAAAACTACTCATAAACAAAAGGCTCCGAACATCAAATCTTTGCCAAAGGTAAAACATAAATCCTCTAAGTCTAAACCTCCTGACTCCACTGTTTTGAATGCAGGAAAGAGCGTTAAAACACCCAAGTGTCAATCCCACCCTACATTCCTCCCCACATTCCTAGGATGACATCATGCTGCAACTGCTTACACACCACCATGGATGATAAGGCATTCACAGAGACACTCAAAGTCTCTGTTGAAACCACCATAAGTTTGACCTCTTTTCCAAAAGTCAAGCTAATGACTTAAAACAAGCGCTGAGTGGGAGGCAACCCACTGTTAGGTTTAATTATTTTTCTTTCTCATTTTTTGGTGTTTTTCTTAGGATTTAACGTTTTTAGTTGTTTTTGTTAGTTATTAGATACAGAACACAAGTCTGGAGATGTGTGACGATCGTTGCTCACATGCGCAACGGTCGTTGCATTTGGTTTAAATCGAAAATTAAGGTACGTTGAGCTAAACCGGAATCAATCTGGTTCAACAGGCATCGATCGTTGCCCCTAAAGCAACGATCGTTGCACCCACGACCAGGTAAGTTACCTTAAACCCTCTTTTCTCTTCTTCTTCTCCATTTCTTTTGGTCGACACACCGAGAACCTCCACCTAAAAATCATCATTTTCTTCATCAAATTTCTTGTTTCCGAGTGCTATATACTTATATTTAAGCTCCTAATCCATTTCTCCCACTCTTCTCTCACGAAATCAAGGTAATGCACTTCGATTTTCAGATTTTCGGATTAAATTTTTAGGGTTTTAAGAATTGGGAATGTTGGCCGAAATTGATGAATGCACGTTAAAATGGATATGATTTAGGTTGCTAGATGATATATTGTCGCCGATTGTGTGATTGATTGCATGACTTGGAACGAATTTTGTTGACTGTTGATTGCGGCCAGAATCGCCCTGCAACGATCGCTGCCCTTGAGCAACGGTCGTTACTCGACGATTCTGGGGAAATGTTCGATTACTCGGAATCGCCCTGCAACGATCGCTACCTTAGTGCAACGGTCGTTGCACGACGATTCAACAGAGAGTTGCCGAGACTAATTTGTTCAAATTTTCTGTTTTGCAGATGGCAACCCAGAATCAACCCCGCAAGAAACGAGCACAGGCCGCAAGCGCCTCACGACAATACATTCCGCCACCGGAATGGTTGCACAGGGATTCAGATCCTCCACAGCCGTATCATTTGGTTCATGCGACCATAGGACAACCATGGCCAAGGCCAGAGAAACTTCCGATTCAGTCTGATCGCATTTGGAGTGGTTCTATTAAGAGGATGCTCGGTACGGATGATTTCACAGAGAGGCCGCTACACGAGTACTGGGACGAATACGACACTTTGTTGTATAATGGTTGGTGTGGTATGGAGATAGCGCCAACCAAGTTCGCTGATTACTCAACCTGCAAGAGTCTCGGCATAGACACGCAGGTTATGGAGCTGTGCAGAGGCATTGGTCTAGGGACAATGCCGATGCAGCCTTACGATTTATACCCAGAGCTGGTAAGACAGTTGCAGGCCACATGCAGAGTTGTCTACCCAAACCCGGACAGCATGGATGCTCGAGGAGGCACTTTCACCTTCATGTGTCTCGGCGCCAGGTATCGAGTACCCCTTCTCGATATCTGTAGGATTTATGGGTTCAGCATTGAGCAGCCACACACCGACATGACCCTTCCATGGGAACCAGCAGAGGCAGTACAGTTCTGGCAGTACATTGGTGGTGGACGGTATCACTCACGGACTACGCCTGTTATTCAGGTTAGGCATCCGGTTCTCAGGTATGTCTTGCGTATCTTGGGACGCACTCTATTGTGCAAGCATGAGGCCAACAAGATGCGCAAGAACGAGTTGGAGTTCCTATTTAGAGGACTGACAGAGCAGTTCAGGAGTACGGATGTGCGGAACTCGGCTAGGAAAGTCAACCTGGGAGCCGTATTTGCTCATCATCTTTGCGAGCTGCAGAAGAAGCCTTATGAAGGCGCGCGCAAGGAGACAGTAGGGAGTCTTCTCACTCCTATTTTCAGACACTGCGGGATCCCTATGAGGGATACAGAGTGCGTTACCGAGCGCGAGTTTTTGGATCTCAGTCACTTGCAGAGTGCTACGTGGCTGAAGGAGGGACGAGTGTGGGTTTATTACGACCCTGAGGATACACAGTATGGTATTGATCTTCCTGCTACTAGGTTGACTCAGGTTGATACCATTGATGCTTTGAGCTTCCGCCCTCCTGCCAGAGATCGACGCGCAGTGCCTACCATGGCTCATCCGCTGGGAGAGCCTTCTACGAGAGCTTCGTCCTCCTCTGCTCCTGCGCCAGCGCCTGCCCCAGCCGACGATGTGGGTCCCTTTCCAGAGCCTGCGATGCCTTACGGTGCATACTCTGAGGCAGAGTGGAGAGAGAGATCAGATGGTATGTTTCGAGTTTTCTGGAACTTCATGCGTACTTGCAGCTGCAGGAGGCCACCACAGGTTCAGCAGCCAGTACCCGCTTCTCGACGCAGACGACGATCCCCGACTCCTCCTCCCACGACTGACACTGATCCCGCAGCTGAGGCAGCCGATGACGATGCACTGTATGGAGGGATAGATGATGTTAGCGAGTGAGCGTAGTCTCCATTTTCAGACATTCGGTTCTGTATTCTGACTTTTTTATCTTTTCTTGCACTTTTGTTTTTCATTTATTTAGGATTTGCTATGTTTGGATGATTTGTATTTTGTTCGGTACTTCTTTTGCTTCGATTTTACTGTGTTTCTAGTGTTCTCAGCTTGCAGGTTTTTAAAAATTGACATAAACCGACGGACTAACCTGCTAACTAGCTGTCTGATCCGATACACGCATTGCAACGATCGTTGCTGCTTTGAGCAACGATCGACACTCAACGAAAAATCGCCAAGTAACGGTCGATGCACTTAGTGCAACGATCGATGCGTGTGCGACAGAGGTAAAACCCGACAGAACTAAAACATCCATTAACAATTTTTCTTTCTTTTTACCGATCCTTCACTGGACACTACTGGGGACAGTGTGTCTTAAGTGTGGGGGAGGTGCTACTGACTTTTGTTTTCTGTTTTCTTAAGAGTCAGTCCGTTTTTCAAAATTTTTGTTTTATTGAGTCAAAATTGTTTAAGTAAGAAACTATGATTTTCTGAGAAGATTTACAAGACTTGCAGGAACTTAAGTAACCATTGGGATGAAGTTGCAGGATCTATCTATGACTATTAGAAAACTCCATCACAGATCAACCTACTGGGAACACCCACATCACTTCAGGTATCAGAGGATCCTTTACTGACTTCAACCTTAATACTGACTTAGATTTCTCACCTAAGGGCTTGGTATGCTTTATGTCGGATTCCCTGTTAGTTCTGACACAGCCTGTAAACCTGTCCTATTTAGTCCCCTTCTCCCCTTCTGTAAAGTAAAAAAAAAAAAAAAAATAATAATAATAATAAACTGAGGATGAGTTAGTAACTCCGAAGTGGTCATGGGAATAGTAGCAAACACTATTATCTCTCATGTGATCCATGGAATGTGTCCAAAGTACACCCCATAACGGGAAGAACACTGATAAAAAAAATAAAATGATACCCAATGGGGAAAAATCAGTTGTTAAAGAAGGGAAAGAGAAGAAAGGAACTAGAGAAAGATAGTATGGTGGTCTAGAGCTGATAAGGTAAGAATCCATGTGCCTTTAGATCGATACTCCTTAGGTGAGACCGCACTTAAATAATTGCAGAAGTCAGTAGGGAGAATTTGAATGCTTGAATGTGATTGTGGAGTTTACCTAGGACAATTCCTAAGTGTGGGGGAAGTACATTGTGGTCTTGATATCCTGTGATTAATTTTTGCAGTGGTTTACTAAGGGGAATCTGAGTATTGTAGCTTCTAGGATGAAATGAGTTTCTGAAGAGTTTTCAAACCTCTTGACTACATTTAGTTCTTTGTCTTGCTTGAGGACAAGCAAGAGCTAAGTGTGGGGGAGTTGATATACCATGGATTTTATGGCTTTTAAGCATGGTATATGTGTTATTTATCGAGTCTTTTACTATGTTTTAGAGTCTTTTCAGGTGTTTATTAGGTACAAACACATTTGGAGCATATTTGGTGATTTAGACACTTTCTGGAGCTAATTGAAGTATTTGGCCGAGAGATGGAGTTCACTGTCCGAAACAGAGAAAGGTGTCGATCGTTGCATTCCTAGCATCGATCGATGCACCAGCGAAATGGGCCAAAAGACGGTTTAATAAAGAATGATGAAACTGCAGTCCTGCCCAGAAGTTCCTAATATTTACAAAGAAGCCCCAAAACGTGTTTTAGGATTATAATTAGGTTTTACAGCCACTTGTTAGGCGAAGCTTTTCTTACGTTAAGTTTTACTCAGAGAGAGTTGAGGGGCTGATCCTGATCTCAAAGGAGACTTGATTTTGAACCCCAGTTCTTATTTGATTATATGATATTTGGTTTTCTACTTATGATATCTTCTGTTTCGATGAACATGTCTGAGTAGATCACCTGTTAGGTTGAAGGATTCTCATCAAGGATTTCAGAGAATTATAGTTTAATTAATCTGTAGAGACCCATATCTGCTAGTTCTTTATCTAAGTTGTTCTTAATGCTTAATCTGGAGTAGCTAATCAGAGTTATGATGTTAGGTTGATTAATTCAGCGGAAGTTGGTTAATTTAACTAGAAAGAATTTAGATAAGCAATTAAACTTTGCGCAAACGGAAGTTTGGTTTAGGATAATTGTGAACATATCAAACTTGGACTTATTGCTAGTTTAATCTGTTAGTTCTCGCAAACGAAAGTTTGGTTTGCTGCACTTAGACTTAGAGAATTATCGCAAAGGAATTTGGTTAATTCTATATCAGTGTTTGAGTTCTAGAATAGTTATTGATTGGATCTAGATAGATTGATTGCTTGCGTTCCTGATTTCCTGAGAACTCCTGAAACCTAACGCTTTGCCCTCTTGCTTACAAACTCACTTGATTTACTTTGCTATTTCGTTTACTGTTTTCACATCTGCTTCGCTTAATTTAATCTGAATTACTAATAATCTATTGTGTGACTGAGAGTCCTCGTGGGATTCGATACCTTATATACTACGATTGCATTAACTGTGCACTTGCAGTAGAATAGGGAAAACTATATAGACCTATCATTTGGTTGGTTTTATGATTCGTTTTGCAAGAACCTAGATCTGTTAAGATTATGTGTTAGGTTGAAACACGAGAATTAAACCTTGAACAAACACGATAATCCTTCAGTGGTATCAGAGCCAGGTTATTAGTTTCTTGTAATTTGGATCATAGGGCTGTTTAATTGTTTAGAGAATCAATTATGTTAAAATTGATTAAAACCATTAAAAACCCTAAATCGGCTAGCAAGTTTGGTCTCGGATCATTTGTTTGCTAGCGAGTTCTTGCATTAGCAAGATGTTTGCCCTAATCGTTTGTTTAGGTCTCGGCATGTTTAATTAATTGGCTCATTAATTGGCTCACGATGTGAGTATGCGTGTGCCGTATCGGATCATGCATGAGCCGATTAATAAAACCCTAAGCTCACTTTCGTTCATATGTGTGCGTGTGCCGATCGTGTGATGCCGAGAGAGGGACCGCGTGATCAAGCTCATGATCGAATGCCGCAAAGACCGATCCTTAGCGATCGTGATGCAATGGCCGATCGATTGGGTGGATTGACGATCGCATGGACCGCGTGATCAGTTGGCCGAGATCGATCTAAGATCGTGAGGCTGGGTCGGATCATGCGTGTGCCGAAGGTGTGATCGTCCGTGTGTGTGGCTGTGCGATGATCGATCGTTAACGATCGTGAGCAGCCACTAGGTCTCGACTGATCATGGGCCATCGATTGCGTTTAATGGGCCGAGTTGGATCATGGATCCGATTGTTTGGCCCATTAAAATTTTACGTCCCGCGAATAGTCAATCGGTTAAGCCGAGCTTCGCGGTTCGTTGCCCAAAACCACACCGATTAACCGGTCCATTTATTTGGCGGTTAATTGTGTGTTTAAAGCCTTAAACCGCAAGTTAAATCAAATTGGCTAAAACACTAGGTGTTTCTTCCCGGTTTTGGATTTAACTGAACCGATCCAATTTAATTGGTGGTTCAAGCGGTTAACCCAAATCGCGGTTTGCTGGAAATTATTTAATACATGGTATTATTTAATTTCTGGTTAAACCGGATTGAAATTCACAAATTGAATTTTAAACTAAACCGAAGGCTGGTCTAAGTTTGATTTGGTTGGACCAAATAATTTAGAGCTGGTCTGGTTTAGTAAATAACCGATGGTTTTGATAGTTAATTTGGTCTTGGACCAGAATTAATAAACCGGATCGGTTATGTCAAATTATTGGGCCAACTGGAATTCTATGGTCTTGGGCCAAGAATTGGGCCTATAATTTGTGACCCAACCCAAAATATTTAATAAAATATTAAATTAGAAATTTCTATTTTTAGTATGTTACTAAATTTAGAAAGTTTCTAAAAGAAGTAAGTTTCCCAAAATAGTAATCTTCTATTTTTGGAAATAAAACTTAAAAATCCTCAAAAACAATATCAAGCTTGGATGTCTTTCCAATCTTGTCAGCTACTTAACGCTTATTCGATTACAGATATGGCTTACAGTGTGAGGTGTCTGTTTTCGCATAAGTAAAGTAGTATATAGTCACTAATTTCATTGGGAGTCCCAGACTTTAGTGATTATTTGACTGTAAGAGATTGGTTTCCTTGACTGGACCATCGGGAGTCCCGGGCCTTGAGACATCTGGTGAATTGGGCCTCGGGTCCAATTCACAACCGAGAGTTATATGAGATATAACTAGCTGTGTGTATGCTTACCAAGTAAAGCTAATTCCAAGTGACGGCCAGTGGCCCACTTTGGATTTAGCTGAACATGGGTCTCGGAATCATTGCATTCTTATGAGGTTAAACAAAGAAATTTTGAATGCAATGCGAGTTTTCTTATAAGTTGTTAAGATTGCTCTTTTATGAACTAAATAACTAAAACTCTATTTATCTCTAAATTTCAGCTATGACTAGCACAAACAATCAAAACACTTTCTCGATCCGGTCTGTCCTTGAGATGGACAAACTGAACGGATCAAATTTCTTGACTTGGTCGCGGAACCTGAGGCTAGTCCTCAGGCAGGAGAGAAAGGACTATGTCCTTGAGAGAACTCTCCCCGTGAGGATCGGGTCCAAGGCCTCTCATGCAGTACGTAATGCTTGGAATAAGCATTATGATGATGCGGTAGATGTGCGTGGTCTGATATTGGCTACCATGGACTCAGACTTGCAGAAGCAATATGAGAACATGGAGTCGCCAATAGAGATGATCAGCAGCCTGAAATTGAGATTTCAGGAGCAGGTAAGAGTGGAGAGATACCAGTTGGTTAAATCTCTCACTAGCTGCAAGCTACCAAATGATCATCCAGTAAGTCCTCATGTCAGTAAAATGATGGGTTACATTGATAACCTGAGGAAACTGGATTATCCAGTTAGCCAGGAATTGGCAACTGAGATCATTCTGCAGTCACTGCCGTCAAGCTATGATAAGTTCGTAAGGAACTATATTAAGAAAGGCTTAACGAAGACGTTGACTGAACTGCATGATATGCTCAAGACAGTTGAGCCAAACGTGAAGAGTACCCTGTACAATCTCATGAATGAGAAGGGTAGGTTTACTAAACCTAATGCTGACAAGGGTGAAGACAAAGTTGTCCAAATTTTGAATCATGGCAAGCGCGTGTCTTCTGAGCCCGAGTCAGATACCTCTTACGTAGATAAGTGCTGCTACTGTAAAGAGACTGGGCATTGGAAAAGAGATTGCATTAAATTCATGGAAGATTATGAGGAGTTGAAGTTGATGTATGAGACTACTTCCTCAGGTATTCATGTTATTACTTCAAGTTATACCTTATAGGTATTGGATACTGGTTGTGGCACTGATATTTGTTATAATATGCAGAGCCTGAACAACAGTAGAACGTTGAAGGAAGGGCAAGTGGAACTGCGTGTCTGGAAGGAGCTTGGGATGCTGCCTCAGCCGTAGGGTTTTCACTTGTAGATGCCTTTGAGGCTTGGTTTTGTATTAAGTAATTGCTACAATGTACCTGCTTTAAGCAGAGTTGTCTTTCATTTTCTTGTAAAGAATTTGAATGTTTTTTCATTTTGATAAAGACAAGTTTTGTTCTTTTGACCTTAATGAAATGTTAATTGTAGCACCCTATTCAAGGAATGGGTTTTATATCTTAAACCAAAGAGTGCCTAAATGTAACATAAATACCGAATTGGTTTAAATCTGATAAATTAAACCTGATTTTCTTGGCATAAATGTTTTGGGCTCATTTGATCGGATATCTTATGAGACTTGAATTCTGCTTACTGGACCAAAAGACAAAGGGCCCATCTTAGCCGAGCTAGAGAAAGGCCCAAAGACTTATTGGAGATTGAACATACTCATGTATGTGGTCCGATGAGCAGTAATGCCAGAGAAAATTTCCTGTACTTCATTGTCTCTACTGATTACTTCAGTGAGTGTGACTGTGTTCATTTGATGAGACACAAGTCGGAATTCTTTGACATGGTCGAAAGAGTTCCAGAATGAAGTATAGAATCTGAATGACAGAAGTATTAAGACTCTGGATTAGATCACGAGTGAGAATACTTGAGTCATTAATGGTGTGATCATCTGAATGAGTGTGAAGTCGTTTCACAGCTCAATTCTCCTGAAAACCTTGAGGTATTTCTGTGAGAAAGAATCAGATCTTATTAGAAATGATTAAAGATGAGTCACACGAATCTTCCATGATATTCTTTAAGAATAAAGCTCTATAAATATCTAAGTTTACGTTGAAATAGTTCCACCAATATCAGTTGAAAGACACCACGTAAATGTGGATTGGAATCGATCCAAATTCGTCTTTACTGAGTATTTGTAATTGTGCTACTTCGCTGGTTGTCCTAGGGAAACCAAGGCTTGTTACCTTTTACGTCCATTCTGTTTTCTAAGAAGGGAAGTTACTTTCCAAGAAGAACAGTGGGAGTAAAAGCGTAACTCGAAGAAATTCGAGAAATACAGGAGGATTTACAGATTTCTGTAGAATCTACACCTGTACAGCCTGAAGTTCGCAGATCTGAATGAATCAGTCACTAATCCGAGAGTGTTTTCTCGTCATTAGTTGAACCTGATGATCATTGAAAGTTCACATGATCTGATGATCATTGAAAGTGACTAACCTGCGAAATTCAAAAAGGCGAAAGTGAGCCCGGACTCCGAAAAATTACACTATGTGTAAGTTAGCTTCATTGATCCATTCATGGATGGAAGCAAACATATCGGAGTTGGAATCGTCGTTCTGTTGAAGTAGTCAAGGTTTTGACTTGAACAGGAACGAAGTGGAACTATACGTTTACTAATAGATAAGTGGGAGCAATGTTGCATTTCTCATAGTGTATGTCGATGACATACTGATTCTCGGAAATAACGTCCCAATGCTGCAGTCGGTAATGGACTGGCTTGGGAGTTGGTTTTGTGATTGACACGGGTAAAGCCACGTATGTTCTTGGATTTTGGATCTAAAGATAGAGATCCAAAAGAGCTGGTAGGACATGGTCAGGATTCTTAAATTGACAAAGTCCTACACGTAATCATCAATCCAAGAAGGGTTTTATGCCAATGTCACATGGCAATACGTTAAGCAAGAAACAATATCCTACGATATCTGCTGAGCTTGCAAGCATGGATAGGATTCCATATGCGTCGGCAATTGGATCTATCATGTATGCCATGACACGTACTTGTTTTGATGTTGCTTTAAAGTTAAGCAAGACAAGTAAAGACCAGTCAAATCCAGCAAAGAACCACTGGATTGCCGTAAAGAATATCCTAAAGTATTTGAGGAATACTAAGGATAAGTTCTTGGTTTACGGAGAAAGTGAGGTGCTACAAGTCGATAGAGTCTGAAAGGCAAGTTTCCAGTAGACAAAGATAATTCCCGGTCACAGTCCGGCTATATCTTGTGTCTATCTGGCGGTGCAAGGCACTGTAGCTGACTCCATGACTTAAGCTGAACATTTCGCAGCTTGAGAAGGGGCTAAAGAGGTTGTTTGGAAAGAAGAGTTCATCACTGAACTTGATGTGATTCCCAGCGTAGATGAGACTAGCTGCACATCAGAGGTCCAAACACCTTGAGGATAGGTATAACCTATTCCGTGAGATAAATGACAGAGGTGTTAAGTAGATAAGCAAGTTTCATCGAATGAGAATGTTGCTAATCTATTAACAAAGCCACTCCTTAGGCCTAAGCACGAGTCGCGGACTGTAGCTGTAGGATGAGTGAAATTAAGATGTAGTCTTAATTTCAGTGGGAGTTTGTAAAGGGCTTTTCTAGTTGTTTTAAAAGGTTCATGTAAACATAATATTTTATGTTTATGAAATCTATGATTTCTGGATTATTTTAACTGTGATATAAATAATCGTTCCAAAATGATTCATGTCATTATATATGGGCCATCGAAGTACATGAGTAGACTTGATCCTGAAACCCCATATTTAACGAAATGACATAAATCATAGTGTCCATAGTCGAAGGTTGTTGAATTGGAACACCAACAACCACTTGAGACTAGATTGTGTTGAGACTTATGACCAAGTTTCGAGGGGTCATAGATGCGCGGCATCAAAGTCGACACATAGGTATATGTAGGGGAGCATATGACCGGAAATGGCCCGCTGATGAGAACTCTACAAGATATTAATATATGTGTCATAAGAGGTTCTCATATACGACTATAGAGTATAGTCCTTAGACCTGAGTTCGCATGCATGTGGCTGCACATGGAGTAATGCGCTTTGATCATTGTCTAACGCTGTTTCGTAACTGGGAGCTATACGGACCTTGGTTGGGTGTATTATGAATTGTGTAGTTCATAGTGACGGAACAAGATGGGATTTGTCCCTGCCGTTTAACGGAGGTAATATCTCTAGGCCAATCGGAGACTTGATAGCTGGTAAGAGAATGGCCATTCCCAAACGGACTTGCCCAAGTCGTTTGCATTGTCAGTATCAAATCTGGTCCGATGAACATGGTCTGGCTATATAAGGATGACACGCATCTTGCCTTATGCCAGATCGAGATATTGAGACAAAAGGACTAGGGAATGTAGGATTCCAGTACAAGTGGGAGATTGTTGGGAATGTCCTGAAATCTACTGTACTATCTCTAGAAAGTATGATAAATGTCGAGATCAGACATAAGTCATAAATACTGGGTGATCATGATGGCTTGCTAGAGTCCGCTCTTGATCTATAAGTTTAGGACTTATTACCAGTATTGTATGATCCCGAAGGGTCACACACCATAGCTAACGGGAAAGTTAAATGGAATTAATACGGTAAGATGCAATGGCATTTACTGTATTAGATCAGAGAATTGGGCCAGACAAAATACAGGCTTTTGTCTGATTTGTGTCTTGGGCCCAAAAGATTAATGAGCCATTAGTCTAAAGACTTGGGCCCATTAATGAGAGGTTAAGGATTCGAAAACCCTAAGGGATTAAGTATCCCACACGATTTTGGGTTTGTGGCCGCGAGTCTCTTTCTCTCTAACTCTCTCTTTTCTGATCTGATCCATCTCTTTGGTCTAGCAGCCATCCCGGCTTGTAAGAGTGTGGATACCAAAGGAGGAGCAGGTTGTTCATCTGTTCTAACTGATCTCATCATTACCATCAATTATCCGCTGCAATCTGAAAGGTAATGATCCAGGTTTGGTTGGTTTTATGATTCGTTTTGCAAGAACCTAGATCTGTTAAGATTATGTGTTAGGTTGAAACACGAGAATTAAACCTTGAACAAACACGATAATCCTTCAGGGCCTTGGCTCGGGAAGAGGAGCTAAGGAAGAAGGCGGGCGGCCTGGATGGGGAGTTACAGGGCGCTCTGGCTCGGGTTTCGGTTGCAGACGTGCGGGCTGCGCAATGCCAGGCTGATCTGGATAAGGTTCTCGCTGACCGAGAGTTTGATGTTAAGATGGCAGCCCATGAGGCGAGAAAAGGGCTAAACGGTGAATATCTTAAGATTCTCGAGGGGATCGCAGCGAAAGAGAGCCGGAGGAAGGTCGCCGTGAGCGCTGAGATGAGGCTCCAGGAGGCCTTGGCTAATATCGCGCTTATCGCCGAGTTCGCCTCTGGTGAACTGGACCTGACCAAGGAGGTGATGGATTTGGCCGAGAAGAAAAGATTGGCCACAGAGGAGATGGACGCTGCAGCGGTGTCGGACTTCAGTATCAGCAAGCTAAATTTGCCGGTGATGTCGGACGACTCCGTGATCCTTGCGCGCCCTTTAAGCCAGGCGGCTACTCGCCTTGATCAGTATGGGTCGAACCTCCCGACCGGAGTTAATTCGCGAGTTAGCGATGAGGTCGAGGGTCAACTCGAGGAGGACAGGGCGACCGATGGTCAGACAGGGGATCGAGACGAGGCTTCCTCTCCTTCCAAGCGGTTTTAGTCCTTTTTATCTGTTTCCGCCCGAGGGGGCTTTTTAATTCAGACTTTTTGTTGCCCGAGGGGGCTTCTAATTTCTTTTTCAGACTTTGGTTGCCCAAGGGGGCTTTAATTTTCTGTTCGAACTCGAGGACATCATGTCCTCTACTTTTTTTTTAAAAGAAAATTCTTTCATGCCTTAGCATAGACTTCATTGTTTTTATGCTTTAACGTAAAATCTGAGCCATTGTGGCGATTCGAACATTTCTAGAGGGACCGGGAAGATAACTTGTTGTGTCGCCTTAGAAGGTTCGTTGTGATCTTTTAAGTCAGTCGCATTTGAGCTCGAGCTTTCTGCTAGGAATAGTCTGGAGCGCGACTACTTCGTAATGTAAGATTCAGGCTTAATCGCTGAAGAGAAGTATTAAGTATGAAAACGAATCGAAGTAAACTTACAAAGATCCGACTTGGAGTACGTGGAGGTCGCATGCTTGATTAGCTGTCTTGACCTCGTTATTTTGCTTAAGGGGTGGGGCAGCCCCCCGATTCTTTTAATCCGTATGAGGCTTTGGAAGAATTGTATGTTTTTTGGAGAGATTATTCTGAATCTCTTTCTTTGTGACGATCATTTCAGTTCGTTCGAAGTGGGAAGACCGTTCTAGGTCGTTTGCTTTTGGGACGATCATTTCAGTTCGTTCGGAGTGGGAGGACCGTTCTAAGTCGCTTGTTTTTGGGACGATCATTTCAGTTCGTTCGAAGCGGGAGGACCGTTCTAGGTCGCTTGTTTGAAGGGATAATTTCATATCACTTGGTTATAGAAGGGAAAATTTCATATCGCTTTGAAGAGATAATTTCATATCGTCTTGTTATCTGGAAGAGGCCATTTCAGGTCACTTGGGAAGGATAATTTCATATCGCTTTGACTTAGAAGAGATAATTTCATATCTTTCGTTTCGGGAAGGGATAGTTTCATATCACTTATTTTGGAAAGGGATAATTTCATATCACTTTGCTATAGAAGAGATAATTTCATATCACTTTGGTATTGGAGGAGATAATTTCTTATCAACGTAACGGCTCTAACTTTTGTGACAGGAAGAGACGTTTGATTAGAAGACTTATTTTGATTTCACAAAGATAAGTTAGTATGACTTCGTCAGAAGTTGTCGAGCTCGGTGAGAGCTTTGTGTTTGAGGGGTGGCTGCGCTCGAAATCGAGCTGCCTACGTACCCTTTTAAGGGGATCAAGCCATTTCGTAGTTCGATTATGTTGATGTACTCCTAGTGGAAATACTTTTTGAGGTTGATGATGTTCCAAGGTCGTAGTTCGGGCTTCTGGGTTTCCACCGACTTGAGTCGGTAGACCCCGTCCTTTACGATGTCGGTGACCTGGTAAGGACCTTCCCACTTCGCTCCTAATTTTCCAGCGTGTTCTTCCTTTTTATGGTCGAACTCTTTCCGTAAGACGAGCTCTCCTACTTGAAACCTCCGAGTTTTGATTCGGGAATCATAGTAGCGAGCCGCGGCTTGTTCGTAATTCTGGAGTCGAGCTAATGCGAGGTTCCTTCTTTCGTCGACGAGGTCGAGCTCGTCAGTTATCATCTTGTTGTTAAGTTCCTCTTGTCGCGGGCATTCTTCTTTGCGAATGCTTGACACGAGAATTTCAGCTGGTACTACCGCCTCGATTCCGTAAGCTAGCGAGAAGGGAGTCTCGCCAGTGGATTTGCGGGGGGTAGTCCGGTAGGCCCAGAGTACGGCTGGGAGTTCGTCACTCCAGGTTGTTTTGCACTCGTTGAGCCTTTTCTTGAGGCCGTTCATAATCGCTTTGTTAGCTGCTTCTGCTAGCCTTTTCCCTTGGGGGTAGCGTGGCGTTGAGTAAGTCAGCTTTATGTTCCAAGTTCTCCAGAACTCTTTGAACGTGTTTGATATGAACTGAGATCCGTTATCCGTGACGATCTCGTGGGGTAGTCCATGTCTGCAAACGATGTTTCGCCAGACGAACTCCTTAACGTGAACGTCCTTAATTTTCTGGTATGACTCTGCTTCAATCCACTTGGTGAAGTAGTCTGTCATCACCAATAGATGTGTGGCTTTCTTTTTGCCAGATGGGACCAGCGGTCCAACGATGTCCATTCTCCACCGCATGAATGGGTACGGCGATGAGATATAGGAGAGTTTCTCCGACGCTTGGTGGATAATTGGGGCATGCTTTTGGCCTTTATCGCACTTGTTGGAGAAAGATTCGCATTCGGTGGCCATTGTAGGCCAATAGTAGCCTTGCCTTTTGATTCGCACGACCAATGCTCGTCCTCCAGAATGGCTTCCGCAGGATCCGTCATGTGTTTGTGTAATCATGGCTAGGGCTTGCTTTTTGTCAAGGCATTTAAGGTAAGGTCCGGAGAGGCTCCTTTTAAAGAGCTCTCCTTGTGTGACACAGTACCTCGCACTTTGCATTTTAAGTTTCCACGCCTCCCATTTGCCATCGGGAACTTCGCCGTTTGTGATGTATCGAATGATCGGAGTTCTCCAATCTTCGTCATTGTTAGGCTCAGGTCCCTGACTAGTGGATGCGGTTTGAATTGGTCCGTCGGGGACGTTCGCGACGTATATGGTGTTTCTAGGATCAAGATCATCATCAATCTCGATGATGTCGCTATTAGTGTCTGCGGGACATTCTTTGTGTTTGACATCGTTTTTCACAGCGGGCCCGTCCTCTTTCAAGGGCAGAGCTTTGAGAGCTATGTCGATGCTTGGTTTTTCTATCCCTTCGACTGGTATGATTCTTTTGAGGTTAGGATCTGATGTCGATGCTAATGCGGCTAGCGCATCGGCTGCAGTGTTTTCACCTCGTGGGATTCGTGTTAGATCGAAGAATTCGATCTGTTCGGCCAATGTATGGACTACCCATAGGTATGCTTCCATTCGTTCGTCTTTGGCCTCGTAGTCGCCATGATATTGGCTTGTGACCAGTTGGGAATCGCTGAAGGCATTTACTTCTCGGGCTCCTATTGCTATCGTAAGTCTAAGCCCGGCTATCAGCGCTTCGTATTCTGCCTCGTTATTCGATGCGGCGAAGCCCAATCTAAATGATTGTTCTAATACTTCACCCGTTGGGGAGACTAATTTCACTCCGACTCCGGACCCTTGTCTTGAGGAAGCTCCATCGACGTAGAGTTTCCATCTTTGGGCCGAAGTCGGGTCGAGTTCTATAGTCGGAGGGAGCTCGATTATGAAATCTGCCAGTACTTGTGCTTTTAGGCATGTTCGAGCTTTGTATTCAATGTCGTACTCGCTAAGTTCGATAGCCCATTTGACCCGACCTGATTGGCTTGGACTGTGAAGGATGGTTCTCAGTGGCTGAGAGGTCATCACTATTATCGAGTGCGATTGAAAATACGGTCGGAGTTTCCGAGCCGATGTTACTAGCGCTAAGGCAAGCTTTTCCATGGCGGGGTATCTGGTTTCAGCATCGATAAAGGTTTTACTGATGTAATACACCGGCCGTTGTTCGTTCTTTTCTTCGCGAACCAGGACTCCACTTACTGCTGCCGTCGAGACGGCTAAGTAGAGATAAAGGGGTTCTCCTTCTACTGGTTTCACCAGTATGGGTGGTTCGCTTAAGTAAGTTTTGAGATGAGTGAATGCCTCTTCACACTTTTCGTCCCAAAGGAACTTTTTGTTTGCTTTGAGCAAGTGATAGAAGGGTAGACATTTATCAGTCGACCTCGAGATGAAGCGATTCAGAGCAGCTATTTTGCCGGTTAGGCGCTGGACTTCTCGCGTTGTTCTGGGAGATTTCATCTCTATGAACGTTGCGATCTGTTTGGGGTTCGCTTCGATCCCTCTTTCGGTTACTAAGTAACCGAGGAACTCTCCTGAAGGGACCCCGAAGGTACATTTAGCTGGGTTGAGTTTCATCCCATACTTATTGAGAATGGTAAAACACTCTTTTAGTTGGGGAATGTGATCCTCGTACCTAGAAGATTTTACTAGCATATCATCGATGTAGACCTCCATGGTTTTGCCTAGGAGTCCTGAGAACATCTTGTTGACGAGGCGCTGGTAAGTTTCTCCTGCGTTTTTTAGTCCGAAGGGCATGACTTTGTAGTAGTACGTGCCTCGATCAGTTATGAACGAGGTCTTTTCTTGGTCTTCGGGGTTCATCAATATTTGATTGTACCCTGAGAACGCATCCATAAAGGATAGCAGCTGATGTCCACCGGTGGCCTCGACCAGTCGGTCGATGTGCGGGAGTGGGAAGCTGTCCTTTGGACATGCTTTGTTGAGATCCGTGAAGTCTACGCAGACCCTCCACTTTCCGTTCTTTTTCTTAACCACCACGGGGTTTGCGAGCCAATCGGGGTACTTGACCTCTCTGATCGATCCGATTTTTAATAACCGATCGACCTCGTCATTGACGGCTTTTCCCCGTTCAGGGCCTAGTTTTCGACGTTTCTGTCGTACCGGTTTGTAGGTCGGGTCGACATTCAGCTCGTGGCTGGTTACGTCGATGTTTATCCCTTTCATGTCTGCTGAAGACCAGGCGAAGGAGTCGACGTTCATTTTGAGAAAAGAGACCAGTTCTTTCTTGACTGGCTCTGATAGGTCGATTCCTATGCCAACGAGTCTTTCGGGATGAGCCTCGTCTATGCAGACCTGAGTCGTGAGGTCCTTTGGGGGTCCTATTTGACTGGGGTCGTTCGACCTTTTGGTCTGCATGGTGGTGAGCTCGTCCTCTTTCTGTAATTGCTACGCAGGGGATTTCTTGATCTGTTTGAATCCGTTCATGTAGCAATGGCGGGAAATCTTTTGACTTCCGTGAATGGTTTTGATCCCTTTGGGTGTCGGGAACTTTACGCATTGGTGGTAGGTCGATGGTACCGCTTTCATGTCGTATATCCATGGTCGACCTAAGATTGCGTTATAGGGAGCTGGCCGATCTACTATGACGAACTCTGTCATTCTCCGAACTCATCCAGCGATTACTGGGGCGAAGACAGAGCCCATCGAGTATGTCGTTTTGCCAGCAAAACCTACTAGTGGCGTCTTTTCTTCTACAACCTCGGAATCGTTGAAGTCCATCTTTTTGAACGCGTCGTAAAAGAGGACATCTACCAAAATTCCTGTGTCAATCATTATCCTTGAGAGTTCGACATCTCCCACTACTAGACAAACGAGGAGAGCGTCGTCGTGTGGTTTGTCGAGATTACTTGTCTCGCTCTCGTGGAAAATGATCTCGTGGTCTGGACCCAACATTGAGGTCTTTCCCCTTCTGTCGGTCTCGACTCTCCCTTGAAGAGCTTTGATCGAATTGACCGAGTCGCGGCAAAGCTTAGAGCCACCGAAGATGAAGTCGATTCGTTTAGGGGGTATAGCCCGTACACCCCCCCCCCCCCCCCCCCGCAGAGACGAGGGAGATTGATTCTTGAGCGTAAACTTTTGGCAGGAGCCGGAGGCGGGGATAGTGCCGAACCTCCCGAAGTACCGCTCAGGTTAAGCTCGCCGAGGATGAACTCGACTCGCTTCCGCGACCCTTGAGGGATATGGCTCTTGGTGGTACTTATACCGAGATGATGGCGGCTTGTGGGAAGGTAATAATTTCTTCCTTTCGTTTTGTTTCGTGCTTAACTTTCTTCACACATTTCCTCTTTCTTTTGTAGGCCTTGGAGGCTGCGAATAGGTTCGCGGCTAGGGCCGAGCGCGAGCTGCGAGAGATACCGCAGGTGAGCGAGCTCGACACCGTTAAGAAAACGGTCAGCGACCTGAAAGCGCAGCTGCAGGGGGCCTGTTGGGAATGTCCTGAAATCTACTGTACTATCTCTAGAAAGTATGATAAAGTGTCGAGATCAGACATAAGTCATAAATACTGGGTGATCATGATGGCTTGCTAGAGTCCGCTCTTGATCTATAAGTTTAGGACTTATTACCAGTATTGTATGATCCCGAAGGGTCACATACCATAGCTAACGGGAAAGTTAAATGGAATTAATACGGTAAGATGCAATGGCATTTACTGTATTAGATCAGAGAATTGGGCCAGACAAAATACAGGCTTTTGTCTGATTTGTGTGTTGGGCCCAAAAGATTAATGAGCCATTAGTCTAAAGACTTGGGCCCATTAATGAGAGGTTAAGGATTCGAAAACCCTAAGGGATTAAGTATCCCACACGATTTTGGGTTTGTGGCCGCGAGTCTCTTTCTCTCTAACTCTCTCTTTTATGATCTGATCCATCTCTTTGGTCTAGCAGCCATCCCGGCTTGTAAGAGTGTGGATACCAAAGGAGGAGCAGGTTGTTCATCTGTTCTAACTGATCTCATCATTACCATCAATTATCCGCTGCAATCTGAAAGGTAATGATCCAGGTTTGGTGATATACCATGGATTTTATGGCTTTTAAGCATGGTATATGTGTTATTTATCGAGTCTTTTACTATGTTTTAGAGTCTTTTCAGGTGTTTATTAGGTACAAACACATTTGGAGCATATTTGGTGATTTAGACACTTTCTGGAGCTAATTGAAGTATTTGGCCGAGAGATGGAGTTCACTGTCCGAAACAGAGAAAGGTGTCGATCGTTGCATTCCTAGCATCGATCGATGCACCAGCGAAATGGGCCAAAAGACGGTTTAATAAAGAATGATGAAACTGCAGTCCTGCCCAGAAGTTCCTAATATTTACAAAGAAGCCCCAAAACGTGTTTTAGGATTATAATTGGGTTTTACAGCCACTTGTTAGGCGAAGCTTTTCTTACGTTAATTTTTACTCAGAGAGAGTTGAGGGGCTGATCCTGATCTCAAAGGAGACTTGATTTTGAACCCCAGTTCTTATTTGATTATATGATATTTGGTTTTCTACTTATGATATCTTCTGTTTCGATGAACATGTCTGAGTAGATCACCTGTTAGGTTGAAGGATTCTCATCAAGGATTTCAGAGAATTATAGTTTAATTAATCTGTAGAGACCCATATCTGCTAGTTCTTTATCTAAGTTGTTCTTAATGCTTAATCTGGAGTAGCTAATCAGAGTTATGATGTTAGGTTGATTAATTCAGCGGAAGTTGGTTAATTTAACTAGAAAGAATTTAGATAAGCAATTAAACTTTGCGCAAACGGAAGTTTGGTTTAGGATAATTGTGAACATATCAAACTTGGACTTATTGCTAGTTTAATCTGTTAGTTCTCGCAAACGAAAGTTTGGTTTGCTGCACTTAGACTTAGAGAATTATCGCAAAGGAATTTGGTTAATTCTATATCAGTGTTTGAGTTCTAGAATAGTTATTGATTGGATCTAGATAGATTGATTGCTTGCGTTCCTGATTTCCTGAGAACTCCTGAAACCTAACGCTTTGCCCTCTTGCTTACAAACTCACTTGATTTACTTTGCTATTTCGTTTACTGTTTTCACATCTGCTTCGCTTAATTTAATCTGAATTACTAATAATCTATTGTGTGACTGAGAGTCCTCGTGGGATTCGATACCTTATATACTACGATTGCATTAACTGTGCACTTGCAGTAGAATAGGGAAAACTATATAGACCTATCAAGTTTTTGGCGCCGTTGCCGGGGACTCTTTGAGTTCACCTATAGATTTAGTACTAGGATCTAGACTAAGCATTCTTTTTAATTTTCTTGTTTACTCACGTTTTTGAATTTTGGATTCGCAGGGATTCGCACTGCATCGATCGTTGCTCACCTTGCATCGATCGACACAAGGCGAGAACAGCGATGCTGAGATCTGAGACGTTCAATAGGTTCCGCGCCATGGAACCTGTTATTCTAATTCGCGGTGAAAACGGCGTTCTACGAGACCAAGAGGGTCACATATGCAACGCAAAAGGTCAGAAAATAGATGGGGAAGGAAATCCCATCTTACCGGATTACCATGTATTGGTTGGGCAAGTAGCTGAGATGCAAAATAAGATAGATGACATCCACGACATCTTACTTAGGGAGAGACAGTTCCGAGCAGAGGCAGACACTGATAAGTTTGCAGAGGTACGCTACATGGCTGGAGACGACTCTTATGGACATACCTTGGAACATCAGCAGAGACAGGGTTCTAGGCACACTCAAGGATCGAGAGACCATAATTATACTTCCCATCTGGCATCTCCTACACAAAGGAGCAAACTAGAGATGATGTTAGAGCAATCAATTGAAAGACAACAGCAGAACACAGCTTCTTTCAGCTCGAAGCTAGAGAACCTGTACACTAATTTGAATGAGAAATTTGAATCCTTGAGCATTCATATGAAGCAGCTGGACACACAGATGGATCAAGTTCCAAGTTCTACCCCAACAAAGGATTCTCAAGAAGCTCATGACAGCAACATTCTCACTCAGGATAACACACAGATGGATCATGGATCATGTCTAGCAGTTAAGGCTGTGGAATTTGTGGAAGACAGAGGGAGATTTGATGTTGAATTACCTGAGTTCGAAAGCTTCGATGCACCTGACTCAACAGAGATTGACATGGATCTTTTGACTTGGATAGTCCAGATTGAAGCGGGACCAAGCCAAGAAGAGAAATTTGAATCTGAGATAGCTGGAATGGACCGAGAAGCAGATAAACCCGAGACTGTAGTTGAAACCCGAGTTGAGACGACAGCATCGATCGTTGCATCACACGCACCGATCGTTGCACCCCGAAGGGAACCAGTTTCGCCCATATCTCGAGAACCTCCTAAGGAAAAAGCCTACAAACCTCCGATACCATTCCCGAAAGCTCCCGTTAAATCTACAAATGTGGTTCAGTGCACATTGGTGGTTGACAAGAAGATGGTGGTTCCACAAGAGCCTATTCTAACATCTTCAAGGCCTAAAACTACTCATAAACAAAAGGCTCCGAACATCAAATCTTTGCCAAAGGTAAAACATAAATCCTCTAAGTCTAAACCTCCTGACTCCACTGTTTTGAATGCAGGAAAGTGAAGGATGTTTTGGTTGATCCTGATTTAATTTTAAGATTCAGATTATCCTAAACATGCTGATCTAGGTTCTTCTTGAATAGAAACTTTGTTGATCTCACCTTTTACCTGTTTATGCAGCGGAAAGAGAGAACAGGTCAGAGATCAGAGAGCCACCGAGTGATAACTCCTCCAGAGGTTCACACACGCACACCAAGCAGGAAGAGAGGCTGCTAGACCGAGGAAGAGGAGGCGCAGACTGAGAGAGAGTTGGCGCAGGGAGGCTAGGGTTAGGGAGAAAGAGATTTGGGTTTTAGTTTATAAAACCCTTCTCTTTCCCTTTTGGGCTTTTGGGCCCAAATACCAATCTGATTAAATCCCTTGGATTTAATCAGACCCATTAATCTCTCTCTAAGTACGACAAATGCCTGGCACTTTTACCGTACTTCTGCTAAGCCGTTCCTACACATTTTCCTGTTAGCTTAGGCGTGTGACCCATATGGGATCATATAATAAAGGCAATAAGTCCAAGACTTATAGATCATGAGCGGACTCTAGCAAGCCATCATGACCCCCAGTATTATATGACTTATGTCTGATCATTGACATACTCTTACTTTCTAGAGACAGTACCGAGATTACTGGACACAATTCCAACAATCTCCCACTTGTACTGGAATCTCTGTATTCATAATCCTTTTGTCTCAATATCTCGATTAGTCATAAGGCAAGATTAGTGTCATCCTTATAAAGCCTAATCTTGTTCATCGGACTCTGATTCGATACTGACAATCCAAACGACTCGGGAAAGTCCGTTTGAGCATGGCCATGCATTTTCCAGTATTCAAATCTCCGATTGGCCTAGAGATATTCACTCCATTTATATTGGAGGGAAAAATCCCGTCTTGTTCCATCACTGTAAACTACTCATTTCATAATGTACCCAAACAAGGTCCTTATAACTATCGCAGAACGATAGCGTTAGACAATGATCAAAGTGCATCAGTCCATGTGCAGTCACATGCATGCGAACTCAGGTCTAAGGACTATACTCTATAGTCGTAGTAAGAATCTCTTATGACACAGATATAAATATCCTGAAGAGTTCTTATAAGCGGGTCATGTCCGGTCGTATGTTCCCAACATACACCTATGTACTGACTTTGATGCCGCGCATCTATGACACACTGAGACTTTGTCATAAGTCACATACCAATCCAGTCTCTCACGGTTGTTGGTGTTCCAATTTCAACAACCTTCGACTAGGGACAGGATGATATATTCCATCTATCAAATATAGGGTCTCATGATCAAGCTAAATGACTTTGATGACTCAAGATCAAGTCACTTACTTCGATGACCTATAAAATGGTTTATATCACTTTGGAACGATTATTTCATCACAGTTAAAATAATCTTGAAATAATAATTTCATTAAACATAAGAATGTTTTACAAGAACATATCAAATAACTAAATAAAAGCCCTCAAACTCCCACTCAAATTTAGATTACATTTCAATGTCTCTAATGCCTAAAACTTTAGTCAGAAACTCGAGCTTAGGCCTTGGGAGTGGCTTTGTCAACGGATCAGCGACGTTATCATCTGTCTGAACTCGGCTGATCTTGACTTCCTTTCTATTAATGATGTCACGTATCAAGTGAAATCTTCTTAGAACATGCTTGGATTTCTGGTGTGATCTTGGTTCCTTTGCCTGAGCAATAGCACCATTGTTGTCACAAAACAGTGCCAGAGGCTCAGCCGCATCTGGTATCACACCTAGTTCAATAATGAACTTTCGTATCCAAACAACTTCCTTCGCAGCTTCTGAGGCGGCGATATATTCAGCTTCTGTAGTGGAATCAGCAACGGTGTCTTGCTTGGAGTTTCTCCAACTGATTGCACCGCCATTCAGACAAAAGATATAACCGGACTGTGACCGGAAATCATCTTGGTCTGTCTGGAAACTTGCGTCCGTGAATCCACTGACTTTAAGCACATCACTTCCACCGTACACCAAGAAATTATCCTTAGTATGTCTTAGATACTTCAAGATATTCTTTACGGCAATCCAATGGTTTTCACCTGGATTTGACTGGTATCTACTCGTCATGCTCAATGCATAAGCAACATCAGGATGAGTACAGATCATGGCATACATGACAGATCCTATTGCAGATGCATAAGGAATATTCTTCATGCGCTCAAGCTCAGCAGCCGTCGTAGGGCTCTGCTTCTTGCTTAGCGTTGTGCCATGTACCATTGGCGTGAAGCCCTTCTTGGAATCTTTCATGCTGAATCTTTGTAGGACTTTGTCAATGTATGAATCTTGACACAAGCCTATCAGCCTTCTAGATCTATCCCGGTAGATCCTGATTCCAAGAACGTATGCGGCTTCACCCATGTCTTTCATGGAAAAACAACTTCCAAGCCAGTCCTTTACAGACTTCATCATTGGAATGTCGTTTCCGAGAAGCAGTATGTCATCGACATACAGAATAAGAAATACTATCTTGCTCCCACTAGTTTTCTTATACACGCATTGTTCTTCTTCGTTTCTGATGAAGTCAAATTGCTTGATCGCTTCATCAAAACGAAGATTCCAGCTCCTCGATGCTTGCTTCAATCCATAAATGGATTTATGAAGCTTGCATACTTTCCCAGCATTCTTTGGATCTATGTAACCGTCAGGTTGCGTCATATACACATCCTCTTCCAGAATACCATTCAGGAAAGCGGTTTTTACGTCCATCTGCCAAATTTCATAATCATGAAAAGCTGCAGTTGCTAGTAGAATCCGAATAGATTTCATCATAGCCACTGGTGAATAGGTTTCATCGTAATCCACGCCGTGAACTTGTCTGAAACCTTTTGCCACCAACCTGGCTTTATAAATCTGGACATTTCCATCCACGTCAATCTTCTTCTTGAAGATCCATTTGCACTCGATGGCTTTTACACCAGCGGGTAAGTCAACCAACGAAAACACTTGGTTGACCGACATGGAGTCCATTTCGGAATCAGTGGCCTTGTGCCACTTAGAGGAATCTGGGCCCATCATGGCTTGATTGAAGTTCGATGGTTCATCACCATCAATGATCAAAAGATCATGACAGTCAGTCACGAGGAATCCTTGATATCTCTCGGGTTCGTGACGGATCCTCCCGGATCTTCGAACTTCAGGTACTACAGGTTCAGGCTCTACAATTTCTTGTAGGTCCTCCTGCTGCTCTTCCTCATTAGGTTGAGCAGTATCCTGTTCATCTTGAATTTCTTCAAGCAGTACCTTACTCCCACTGTCTTTCTTAGAGAGAAACTCCCTCTCAAGAAAGTTACAATCCCGGGCAACAAAGATCTTGTTCTCGGAACGTAGATAGAAGTAATAAGCCTTGGTTTCCTTCGGATAACCAATGAAGTAGCATTTATCAGACTTTGGTGTAAGCTTATCTGAGATTAATCTCTTGACATAGGCTTCACAACCCCAAATTCTTAGATAAGACAGCACTGGAGCAACTCCAGCCCATAATTCATATGGTGTCTTTGCTACTGCTTTCGATGGCGCTCTATTTAGAGTGAACACTGCTGTTAGCAGAGCATATCCCCAAAGGGATATTGGAAGGTCTGTGTGACTCATCATAGATCGAACCATATTCAATAAGGTCCGATTTCTCCTCTCAGACACACCATTCCATTGAGGTGTTCCGGGAGGAGTGAGTTGGGACACGATCCCACACTCTCTTAGATGATCACTGAATTCTTGGCTTAAGTATTCTCCTCCTCGGTCGGACCGAAGAGCCTTAATGCTTTTGCCAAGTTGGTTCTGTACTTCATTTTGGAATTCTCTGAACTTCTCAAAAGATTCAGACTTATGTTTCATTAAATAAACATATCCATACCTACTGAAATCATCAGTGAAGGTAATGAAGTACTGATAGTTTTCTCTTGCATTTGTGGACATTGGGCCACACACATCAGTGTGTATCAGGCCCAATAAGTCACTGGCCCTCTCGTTAGGTTTATTAAAGGGGGCCCGTGTCATTTTTCCCATCATGCAGGATTCGCATTTCTCACATGACTCAAAGTCAAATGAGCCAAGAAGTCCATTCGAATGGAGCCTCTTGATGCGTTTCTCGCTGATATGCCCTAAACGACAATGCCATAGAAACGTTCGGTTCTCCTCATTAGGTTTGAACCGTTTGGTATTAATGTTATAAATTGGCGCGGATTGATCGAGTATGTAAAGCCCATTCGTAAGAGGGGCAGAACCATATAACAAATTGTTGCGATTGAAGGAACATAATTTATTCTTAACTGAAAAATCATAACCTTCCAAATCCAACAAAGAAATTGAAATAATATTCCTGCTTATAGCAGGTACAAAATAACAATTATTGAGTTCTAAAACCAATCCCGAAGGTAAAGACAACAAGTATGTGCCTACAGCTAGTGCTGGAACTTTCGCTCCATTCCCAACTCGTAGCTCCACTTGTCCTTGCTTCAGCCTTCTACTGTTGCTGAGTGCCTGCATATTAGTACAAATATGAGCCCCACAACCAGTATCCATAACCCATGAGGTATTATCAGAAGTAGCTGTATTAACTTCTATAACAAAAATACCTGTCGAAGAAGTCTCGAGAGTCTTCTTCTTCAATTCCTTTAGACCTTCTTGGAATTTCTTACATTCTCTCCTCCAATGCCCTGGTTCTTTACAGAACCTGCATATGTCAGTTGGCCCAGCCTTGGACTTGGGCTTGGGCTTTGGCGTGTCCTTGTCCGCGACTTGGACAGCCTTGGCCTTTCCCTTATCCTTAGCAGAGGATTTCTTAAACCCCTTGCCCTTTTGCACCATAAGCACATTGGGGTCCTTGGCGGTTTTCCTCAAATTGGGCTCTGCAGTCTTGAGCATTCCGTGAAGCTCAGGCAATGTCTTACTCAAGCCATGCATGTTAAAGTTCAGAATGAACTGATCATAGCTTGCAGGTAATGACTGCAGAATGATGTCGCAAGCAAGTTCCTGGCTGATAGGGCAGTCGAGTTTCTGAAGATGATCGAGATAACCCATCATCTTCAAGACATGAGGACTCACTGCCGCATTTGCAGCCAACTTACAGTCTAAGAGGTTCTTAACTGTCTGAAACCTCTCAGTCCTTGCTTGCTCCTGAAAAAGCGATTTCAGGCTTGCCATTATCTCAATTGGTGACAACACACTCTCGAACTGCATTTGCAGCTAAGCAGTCATTGTCGCCAACATAAGGCAATACACATCATTTTCATCTGACGAATGCTTTTCCCAAGCATTATGCAGAGTCCTGGCGGCATTGTTAGCAGGCCTCTCGGGGAGAGGATCACGAAGGACATAATCCTTCTTCTCCTGCTTGAGGACCAGCCTCAAGTTCCTTGACCACGTCAGGAAGTTCGTTCCAGTCAGCTTCTCCTTCTCGAGAACAGACCGGATTGAGAATGTGTTTTGTGTGCTTGTAGTAGTCATAGCTGAAATATATAGATAAAAAGGTTATTAGTTAAAATGTTCAATATGATTAATCTTATATTATAATTAATATGATCAATCATGCATTATATTCAATAACTTAAGTTACCCTCAATAGAATATAATGATTCCAAGATCCACATATAACTAAGATCAAAGTGGGCCACTGGCCGTCACCCAACCTTAGCTTATATCGGTAAGCCCTATGTCGGCTAATTATATCCGTGATATAACTCTTGGTTGTGAATCTGGGCCCGAGGCCCAATTCACTCTGATGTCTCAAGGCCCGGGACTCCCGATGGCCTAGTCAAGAAAACCAGACTATACAGTCATGTAATCATTAATGTCTGGGACTCCCAATGACATTTATGAATCACAAACCGTCTTATCCACGCAAAAGTAGACACCCTCACACTGTAAGGCCATGAATACAATTGAATGGGCTTCGACAGCTGACATAGCCTGGACAAGACATCCAACGCTTGATATTATTTGAGGTTCGTAGGTTTATTAAAATTTCATTCCCAAAATAGAAGATTACTATTTCGGGAAACTTTCTATTTTTGGAAACCTACTATTTTTGGAAACTTTCTAAAATTGGAAACTTTCTAAAAACGGAAACTT
Source organism: Orychophragmus violaceus (assembly GCA_030180135.1). NCBI lineage: Eukaryota > Viridiplantae > Streptophyta > Magnoliopsida > Brassicales > Brassicaceae > Orychophragmus > Orychophragmus violaceus. Next base: position 56,791,463 of record CM058233.1, read on the forward strand.
TCTAACTTTAGAAATCTCTTAAAAATCCAAAACCCGCAAATCTAGAAACTTCTATTTTAAGAAACTTTCTAATTTCAAAATTTCGAAAACTTTAATTTAAAATCGACTTTATAATTTTATAAAATAAATTTTAAATTAATCTGAAGAAAGACTCAAATAATTGGCCCAATTGTTTTAACTTCTTGGCCCGAGGCCCAAGAATTGGTCCATGTCCAAGACATGACCCAATTGTCCAATTAAATGACATAACCGGTCTGGTTCATTAAAATTGGTCTAACCAAATTTTAATTACTACGATGACCACAATTGTCAACCGGTTATTTACTAAACCGGATTTTCTCAATTTATTTGGTCCAACCAAATCAAATTAGAAAATCCTGGTTTAGGCACAAAATCCAATAATTCTTTCGACATTGGATTTCTTATCCCGGTTTAACCAGACTTAATAAAATTATTAAATCTGTTTATCAAACCAGGACGAATTAATTTTAATCAAATTTTAAACCGAACCGTTAACCGAATTGGTCACGAACCGAACCGAATTGGTCACGGCCGTGACCTAGCTCCTCGATCATGATCGACCAGCCGCAAAACGTGCGATCCAAGATCCACGATCGGGATGGCCGATCCTCACGTGATCGTCTCGCGAGCTGGACGGGACGGTGCTGGCCGAGACGCACAAACGCGATCCAAGCGAAGCTCGCGCCTCTCGGTCGATCGGTCGACCAATCCATGCTATCGATCGATCGATACATGCGATTTGTTTGGTCGATCGGATCAACTTTCGGCCGATCGCTTACCAAGTCATATAGCTTGGTTCGCGATTTCAAATATGTTTAGATTTTAATTCTTGTTTCTTAAGTGATTTATCTTATCAGTAGTTGATTCAAAAACACTTTTAAACAAGAAAAACAGTCCTAAACATGAATCTAAACAAGAAAAACCAGAACCAATAGCTCTGATACCACTGAAGGATGTTTTGGTTGATCCTGATTTAATTTTCAGATTCAGATTATCCTAAACATGCTGATCTAGGTTCTTCTTGAATAGAAACTTTGTTGATCTCACCTTTTACCTGTTTATGCAGCGGAAAGAGAGAACAGGTCAGAGATCAGAGAGCCACCGAGTGATAACTCCTCCAGAGGTTCACACACGCACACCAAGCAGGAAGAGAGGCTGCTAGACCGAGGAAGAGGAGGCGCAGACTGAGAGAGAGTTGGCGCAGAGAGGCTAGGGTTAGGGAGAAAGAGATTTGGGTTTTAGTTTATAAAACCCTTCTCTTTCCCTTTTGGGCTTTTGGGCCCAAATACCAATCTGATTAAATCCCTGGGATTTAATCAGACCCATTAATCTCTCTCTAAGTACGACAAATGCCTGGCACTTTTACCGTACTTCTGCTAAGCCGTTCCTACACATTTTCCTGTTAGCTTAGGCGTGTGACCCATATGGGATCATATAATAAAGGCAATAAGTCCAAGACTTATAGATCATGAGCGGACTCTAGCAAGCCATCATGACCCCCAGTATTATATGACTTATGTCTGATCATTGACATACTCTTACTTTCTAGAGACAGTACCGAGATTACTGGACACAATTCCAACAGAAAGAGCGTTAAAACACCCAAGTGTCAATCCCACCCTACATTCCTCCCCACATTCCTAGGACGACATCATGCTGCTACTGCTTACACACCACCATGGATGATAAGGCATTCACAGAGACACTCAAAGTCTCTGTTGAAACCACCATAAGTTTGACCTCTTTTCCAAAAGTCAAGCTAATGACTTAAAACAAGCGCTGAGTGGGAGGCAACCCACTGTTAGGTTTAATTATTTTTCTTTCTCATTTTTTGGTGTTTTTCTTAGGATTTAACGTTTTTAGTTGTTTTTGTTAGTTATTAGATACAGAACACAAGTCTGGAGATGTGTGACGATCGTTGCTCACATGCGCAACGGTCGTTGCATTTGGTTTAAATCGAAAATTAAGGTACGTTGAGCTAAACCGGAATCAATCTGGTTCAACAGGCATCGATCGTTGCCCCTAAAGCAACGATCGTTGCACCCACGACCAGGTAAGTTACCTTAAACCCTCTTTTCTCTTCTTCTCCATTTCTTTTGGTCGACACACCGAGAACCTCCACCTAAAACTCATCATTTTCTTCATCAAATTTCTTGTTTCCGAGTGCTATATACTTATATTTAATCTCCTAATCCATTTCTCCCACTCTTCTCTCACGAAATCAAGGTAATGCACTTCGATTTTCAGATTTTCGGATTAAATTTTTAGGGTTTTAAGAATTGGGAATGTTGGCCGAAATTGATGAATGCACGTTAAAATGGATATGATTTAGGTTGCTAGATGATATATTGTCGCCGATTGTGTGATTGATTGCATGACTTGGAACGAATTTTGTTGACTGTTGATTGCGGCCAGAATCGCCCTGCAACGATCGCTGCCCTTGAGCAACGGTCGTTACTCGACGATTCTGGGGAAATGTTCGATTACTCGGAATCGCCCTGCAACGATCGCTACCTTAGTGCAACGGTCGTTGCACGACGATTCAACAGAGAGTTGCTGAGACTAATTTGTTCAAATTTTCTGTTTTGCAGATGGCAACCCAGAATCAACCCCGCAAGAAACGAGCACAGGCCGCAAGCGCCTCACGACAATACATTCCGCCACCGGAATGGTTGCACAGGGATTCAGATCCTCCACAGCCGTATCATTTGGTTCATGCGACCATAGGACAACCATGGCCAAGGCCAGAGAAACTTCCGATTCAGTCTGATCGCATTTGGAGTGGTTCTATTAAGAGGATGCTCGGTACGGATGATTTCACAGAGAGGCCGCTACACGAGTACTGGGACGAATACGACACTTTGTTGTATAATGGTTGGTGTGGTATGGAGATAGCGCCAACCAAGTTCGCTGATTACTCAACCTGCAAGAGTCTCGGCATAGACACGCAGGTTATGGAGCTGTGCAGAGGCATTGGTCTAGGGACAATGCCGATGCAGCCTTACGATTTATACCCAGAGCTGGTAAGACAGTTGCTGGCCACATGCAGAGTTGTCTACCCAAACCCGGACAGCATGGATGCTCGAGGAGGCACTTTCACCTTCATGTGTCTCGGCGCCAGGTATCGAGTACCCCTTCTCGATATCTGTAGGATTTATGGGTTCAGCATTGAGCAGCCACACACCGACATGACCCTTCCATGGGAACCAGCAGAGGCAGTACAGTTCTGGCAGTACATTGGTGGTGGACGGTATCACTCACGGACTACGCCTGTTATTCAGGTTAGGCATCCGGTTCTCAGGTATGTCTTGCGTATCTTGGGACGCACTCTATTGTGCAAGCATGAGGCCAACAAGATGCGCAAGAACGAGTTGGAGTTCCTATTTAGAGGACTGACAGAGCAGTTCAGGAGTACGGATGTGCGGAACTCGGCTAGGAAAGTCAACCTGGGAGCCGTATTTGCTCATCATCTTTGCGAGCTGCAGAAGAAGCCTTATGAAGGCGCGCGCAAGGAGACAGTAGGGAGTCTTCTCACTCCTATTTTCAGACACTGCGGGATCCCTATGAGGGATACAGAGTGCGTTACCGAGCGCGAGTTTTTGGATCTCAGTCACTTGCAGAGTGCTACGTGGCTGAAGGAGGGACGAGTGTGGGTTTATTACGACCCTGAGGATACACAGTATGGTATTGATCTTCCTGCTGCTAGGTTGACTCAGGTTGATACCATTGATGCTTTGAGCTTCCGCCCTCCTGCCAGAGATCGACGCGCAGTGCCTACCATGGCTCATCCGCTGGGAGAGCCTTCTACGAGAGCTTCGTCCTCCTCTGCTCCTGCGCCAGCGCCTGCCCCAGCCGACGATGTGGGTCCCTTTCCAGAGCCTGCGATGCCTTACGGTGCATACTCTGAGGCAGAGTGGAGAGAGAGATCAGATGGTATGTTTCGAGTTTTCTGGAACTTCATGCGTACTTGCAGCTGCAGGAGGCCACCACAGGTTCAGCAGCCAGTACCCGCTTCTCGACGCAGACGACGATCCCCGACTCCTCCTCCCACGACTGACACTGATCCCGCAGCTGAGGCAGCCGATGACGATGCACTGTATGGAGGGATAGATGATGTTAGCGAGTGAGCGTAGTCTCCATTTTCAGACATTCGGTTCTGTATTCTGACTTTTTATCTTTTCTTGCACTTTTGTTTTTCATTTATTTAGGATTTGCTATGTTTGGATGATTTGTATTTTGTTCGGTACTTCTTTTGCTTCGATTTTACTGTGTTTCTAGTGTTCTCAGCTTGCAGGTTTTTAAAAATTGACATAAACCGACGGACTAACCTGCTAACTAGCTGTCTGATCCGATACACGCATTGCAACGATCGTTGCTGCTTTGAGCAACGATCGACACTCAACGAAAAATCGCCAAGTAACGGTCGATGCACTTAGTGCAACGATCGATGCGTGTGCGACAGAGGTAAAACCCGACAGAACTAAAACATCCATTAACAATTTTTCTTTCTTTTTACCGATCCTTCACTGGACACTACTGGGGACAGTGTGTCTTAAGTGTGGGGGAGGTGCTACTGACTTTTGTTTTCTGTTTTCTTAAGAGTCAGTCCGTTTTTCAAAATTTTTGTTTTATTGAGTCAAAATTGTTTAAGTAAGAAACTATGATTTTCTGAGAAGATTTACAAGACTTGCAGGAACTTAAGTAACCATTGGGATGAAGTTGCAGGATCTATCTATGACTATTAGAAAACTCCATCACAGATCAACCTACTGGGAACACCCACATCACTTCAGGTATCAGAGGATCCTTTACTGACTTCAACCTTAATACTGACTTAGATTTCTCACCTAAGGGCTTGGTATGCTTTATGTCGGATTCCCTGTTAGTTCTGACACAGCCTGTAAACCTGTCCTATTTAGTCCCCTTCTCCCCTTCTGTAAAGTAAAAAAAAAAAAAATAATAATAATAATAATAAACTGAGGATGAGTTAGTAACTCCGAAGTGGTCATGGGAATAGTAGCAAACACTATTATCTCTCATGTGATCCATGGAATGTGTCCAAAGTACACCCCATAACGGGAAGAACACTGATAAAAAAAATAAAATGATACCCAATGGGGAAAAATCAGTTGTTAAAGAAGGGAAAGAGAAGAAAGGAACTAGAGAAAGATAGTATGGTGGTCTAGAGCTGATAAGGTAAGAATCCATGTGCCTTTAGATCGATACTCCTTAGGTGAGACCGCACTTAAATAATTGCAGAAGTCAGTAGGGAGAATTTGAATGCTTGAATGTGATTGTGGAGTTTACCTAGGACAGTTGCTAAGTGTGGGGGAAGTACATTGTGGTCTTGATATCCTGTGATTGATTTTTGCAGTGGTTTACTAAGGGGAATCTGAGTATTGTAGCTTCTAGGATGAAATGAGTTTCTGAAGAGTTTTCAAACCTCTTGACTACATTTAGTTCTTTGTCTTGCTTGAGGACAAGCAAGAGCTAAGTGTGGGGGAGTTGATATACCACGGATTTTATGGCTTTTAATCATGGTATATGTGTTATTTATCGAGTCTTTTACTATGTTTTAGAGTCTTTTCAGGTGTTTATTAGGTACAAACACATTTGGAGCATATTTGGTGATTTAGACACTTTCTGGAGCTAATTGAAGTATTTGGCCGAGAGATGGAGTTCACTGTCCGAAACAGAGAAAGGTGTCGATCGTTGCATTCCTAGCATCGATCGATGCACCAGCGAAATGAGCCAAAAGACGGTTTAATAAAGAATGATGAAACTGCAGTCCTGCCCAGAAGTTCCTAATATTTACAAAGAAGCCCCAAAACGTGTTTTAGGATTATAATTAGGTTTTACAGCCACTTGTTAGGCGAAGCTTTTCTTACGTTAAGTTTTACTCAGAGAGAGTTGAGGGGCTGATCCTGATCTCAAAGGAGACTTGATTTTGAACCCCAGTTCTTATTTGATTATATGATATTTGGTTTTCTACTTATGATATCTTCTGTTTCGATGAACATGTCTGAGTAGATCACCTGTTAGGTTGAAGGATTCTCCTCAAGGATTTCAGAGAATTATAGTTTAATTAATCTGTAGAGACCCATATCTGCTAGTTCTTTATCTAAGTTGTTCTTAATGCTTAATCTGGAGTAGCTAATCAGAGTTATGATGTTAGGTTGATTAATTCAGCGGAAGTTGGTTAATTTAACTAGAAAGAATTTAGATAAGCAATTAAACTTTGCGCAAACGGAAGTTTGGTTTAGGATAATTGTGAACATATCAAACTTGGACTTATTGCTAGTTTAATCTGTTAGTTCTCGCAAACGAAAGTTTGGTTTGCTGCACTTAGACTTAGAGAATTATCGCAAAGGAATTTGGTTAATTCTATATCAGTGTTTGAGTTCTAGAATAGTTATTGATTGGATCTAGATAGATTGATTGCTTGCGTTCCTGATTTCCTGAGAACTCCTGAAACCTAACGCTTTGCCCTCTTGCTTACAAACTCACTTGATTTACTTTGCTATTTCGTTTACTGTTTTCACATCTGCTTCGCTTAATTTAATCTGAATTACTAATAATCTATTGTGTGACTGAGAGTCCTCGTGGGATTCGATACCTTATATACTACGATTGCATTAACTGTGCACTTGCAGTAGAATAGGGAAAACTATATAGACCTATCATTTGGTTGGTTTTATGATTCGTTTTGCAAGAACCTAGATCTGTTAAGATTATGTGTTAGGTTGAAACACGAGAATTAAACCTTGAACAAACACGATAATCCTTCAGTGGTATCAGAGCCAGGTTATTAGTTTCTTGTAATTTGGATCATAGGGCTGTTTAATTGTTTAGAGAATCAATTATGTTAAAATTGATTAAAACCATTAAAAACCCTAAATCGGCTAGCAAGTTTGGTCTCGGATCATTTGTTTGCTAGCGAGTTCTTGCATTAGCAAGATGTTTGCCCTAATCGTTTGTTTAGGTCTCGGCATGTTTAATTAATTGGCTCATTAATTGGCTCACGATGTGAGTATGCGTGTGCCGTATCGGATCATGCATGAGCCGATTAATAAAACCCTAAGCTCACTTTCGTTCATATGTGTGCGTGTGCCGATCGTGTGATGCCGAGAGAGGGACCGCGTGATCATGCTCATGATCGAATGCCGCAAAGACCGATCCTTAGCGATCGTGATGCAATGGCCGATCGATTGGGTGGATTGACGATCGCATGGACCGCGTGATCAGTTGGCCGAGATCGATCTAAGATCGTGAGGCTGGGTCGGATCATGCGTGTGCCGAAGGTGTGATCGTCCGTGTGTGTGGCCGTGCGATGATCGATCGTTAACGATCGTGAGCAGCCGCTAGGTCTCGACTGATCATGGGCCATCGATTGCGTTTAATGGGCCGAGTTGGATCATGGATCCGATTGTTTGGCCCATTAAAATTTTACGTCCCGCGAATAGTCAATCGGTTAAGCCGAGCTTCGCGGTTCGTTGCCCAAAACCACACCGATTAACCGGTCCATTTATTTGGCGGTTAATTGTGTGTTTAAAGCCTTAAACCGCAAGTTAAATCAAATTGGCTAAAACACTAGGTGTTTCTTCCCGGTTTTGGATTTAACTGAACCGATCCAATTTAATTGGTGGTTCAAGCGGTTAACCCAAATCGCGGTTTGCTGGAAATTATTTAATACATGGTATTATTTAATTTCTGGTTAAACCGGATTGAAATTCACAAATTGAATTTTAAACTAAACCGAAGGCTGGTCTAAGTTTGATTTGGTTGGACCAAATAATTTAGAGCTGGTCTGGTTTAGTAAATAACCGATGGTTTTGATAGTTAATTTGGTCTTGGACCAGAATTAATAAACCGGATCGGTTATGTCAAATTATTGGGCCAACTGGAATTCTATGGTCTTGGGCCAAGAATTGGGCCTATAATTTGTGACCCAACCCAAAATATTTAATAAAATATTAAATTAGAAATTTCTATTTTTAGTATGTTACTAAATTTAGAAAGTTTCTAAAAGAAGTAAGTTTCCCAAAATAGTAATCTTCTATTTTTGGAAATAAAACTTAAAAATCCTCAAAAACAATATCAAGCTTGGATGTCTTTCCAATCTTGTCAGCTACTTAACGCTTATTCGATTACAGATATGGCTTACAGTGTGAGGTGTCTGTTTTCGCATAAGTAAAGTAGTATATAGTCACTAATTTCATTGGGAGTCCCAGACTTTAGTGATTATTTGACTGTAAGAGATTGGTTTCCTTGACTGGGCCATCGGGAGTCCCGGGCCTTGAGACATCTGGTGAATTGGGCCTCGGGTCCAATTCACAACCGAGAGTTATATGAGATATAACTAGCTGTGTGTATGCTTACCAAGTAAAGCTAATTCCAAGTGACGGCCAGTGGCCCACTTTGGATTTAGCTGAACATGGGTCTCGGAATCATTGCATTCTTATGAGGTTAAACAAAGAAATTTTGAATGCAATGCGAGTTTTCTTATAAGTTGTTAAGATTGCTCTTTTATGAACTAAATAACTAAAACTCTATTTATCTCTAAATTTCAGCTATGACTAGCACAAACAATCAAAACACTTTCTCGATCCGGTCTGTCCTTGAGATGGACAAACTGAACGAATCAAATTTCTTGACTTGGTCGCGGAACCTGAGGCTAGTCCTCAGGCAGGAGAGAAAGGACTATGTCCTTGAGAGAACTCTCCCCGTGAGGATCGGGTCCAAGGCCTCTCATGCAGTACGTAATGCTTGGAATAAGCATTATGATGATGCGGTAGATGTGCGTGGTCTGATATTGGCTACCATGGACTCAGACTTGCAGAAGCAATATGAGAACATGGAATCGCCAATAGAGATGATCAGCAGCCTGAAATTGAGATTTCAGGAGCAGGTAAGAGTGGAGAGATACCAGTTGGTTAAATCTCTCACTAGCTGCAAGCTACCAAATGATCATCCAGTAAGTCCTCATGTCAGTAAAATGATGGGTTACATTGATAACCTGAGGAAACTGGATTATCCAGTTAGCCAGGAATTGGCAACTGAGATCATTCTGCAGTCACTGCCGTCAAGCTATGATAAGTTCGTAAGGAACTATATTAAGAAAGGCTTAACGAAGACGTTGACTGAACTGCATGATATGCTCAAGACAGTTGAGCCAAACGTGAAGAGTACCCTGTACAATCTCATGAATGAGAAGGGTAGGTTTACTAAACCTAATGCTGACAAGGGTGAAGACAAAGTTGTCCAAATTTTGAATCATGGCAAGCGCGTGTCTTCTGAGCCCGAGTCAGATACCTCTTACGTAGATAAGTGCTGCTACTGTAAAGAGACTGGGCATTGGAAAAGAGATTGCATTAAATTCATGGAAGATTATGAGGAGTTGAAGTTGATGTATGAGACTACTTCCTCAGGTATTCATGTTATTACTTCAAGTTATACCTTATAGGTATTGGATACTGGTTGTGGCACTGATATTTGTTATAATATGCAGAGCCTGAACAACAGTAGAACGTTGAAGGAAGGGCAAGTGGAACTGCGTGTCTGGAAGGAGCTTGGGATGCTGCCTCAGCCGTAGGGTTTTCACTTGTAGATGCCTTTGAGGCTTGGTTTTGTATTAAGTAATTGCTACAATGTACCTGCTTTAAGCAGAGTTGTCTTTCATTTTCTTGTAAAAAATTTGAATGTTTTTTCATTTTGATAAAGACAAGTTTTGTTCTTTTGACCTTAATGAAATGTTAATTGTAGCACCCTATTCAAGGAATGGGTTTTATATCTTAAACCAAAGAGTGCCTAAATGTAACATAAATACCGAATTGGTTTAAATCTGATAAATTAAACCTGATTTTCTTGGCATAAATGTTTTGGTCAAATAGAGTAAGTCGGATTCAGAAACCCTATAGTTATGGACTTTTGGGCTCATTTGATCGGATATCTTATGAGACTTGAATTCTGCTTACTGGACCAAAAGACAAAGGGCCCATCTTAGCCGAGCTAGAGAAAGGCCCAAAGACTTATTGGAGATTGAACATACTCATGTATGTGGTCCGATGAGCAGTAATGCCAGAGAAAATTTCCTGTACTTCATTGTCTCTACTGATTACTTCAGTGAGTGTGACTGTGTTCATTTGATGAGACACAAGTCGGAATTCTTTGACATGGTCGAAAGAGTTCCAGAATGAAGTATAGAATCTGAATGACAGAAGTATTAAGACTCTGGATTAGATCACGAGTGAGAATACTTGAGTCATTAATGGTGTGATCATCTGAATGAGTGTGAAGTCGTTTCACAGCTCAATTCTCCTGAAAACCTTGAGGTATTTCTGTGAGAAAGAATCAGATCTTATTAGAAATGATTAAAGATGAGTCACACGAATCTTCCATGATATTCTTTAAGAATAAAGCTCTATAAATATCTAAGTTTACGTTGAAATAGTTCCACCAATATCAGTTGAAAGACACCACGTAAATGTGGATTGGAATCGATCCAAATTCGTCTTTACTGAGTATTTGTAATTGTGCTACTTCGCTGGTTGTCCTAGGGAAACCAAGGCTTGTTACCTTTTACGTCCATTCTGTTTTCTAAGAAGGGAAGTTACTTTCCAAGAAGAACAGTGGGAGTAAAAGCGTAACTCGAAGAAATTCGAGAAATACAGGAGAATTTACAGATTTCTGTAGAATCTACACCTGTACAGCCTGAAGTTCGCAGATCTGAATGAATCAGTCACTAATCCGAGAGTGTTTTCTCGTCATTAGTTGAACCTGATGATCATTGAAAGTTCACATGATCTGATGATCATTGAAAGTGACTAACCTGCGAAATTCAAAAAGGCGAAAGTGAGCCCGGACTCCGAAAAATTACACTATGTGTAAGTTAGCTTCATTGATCCATTCATGGATGAAAGCAAACATATCGGAGTTGGAATCGTCGTTCTGTTGAAGTAGTCAAGGTTTTGACTTGAACAGGAACGAAGTGGAACTATACGTTTACTAATAGATAAGTGGGAGCAATGTTGCATTTCTCATAGTGTATGTCGATGACATACTGATTCTCGGAAATAACGTCCCAATGCTGCAGTCGGTAATGGACTGGCTTGGGAGTTGGTTTTGTGATTGACACGGGTAAAGCCACGTATGTTCTTGGATTTTGGATCTAAAGATAGAGATCCAAAAGAGCTGGTAGGACATGGTCAGGATTCTTAAATTGACAAAGTCCTACACGTAATTAGCAATCCAAGAAGGGTTTTATGCCAATGTCACATGGCAATACGTTAAGCAAGAAACAGTATCCTACGATATCTGCTGAGCTTGCAAGCATGGATAGGATTCCATATGCGTCGGCAATTGGATCTATCATGTATGCCATGACACGTACTTGTTTTGATGTTGCTTTAAAGTTAAGCAAGACAAGTAAAGACCAGTCAAATCCAGCAAAGAACCACTGGATTGCCGTAAAGAATATCCTAAAGTATTTGAGGAATACTAAGGATAAGTTCTTGGTTTACGGAGAAAGTGAGGTGCTACAAGTCGATAGAGTCTGAAAGGCAAGTTTCCAGTAGACAAAGATAATTCCCGGTCACAGTCCGGCTATATCTTGTGTCTATCTGGCGGTGCAAGGCACTGTAGCTGACTCCATGACTTAAGCTGAACATTTCGCAGCTTGAGAAGGGGCGAAAGAGGTTGTTTGGAAAGAAGAGTTCATCACTGAACTTGATGTGATTCCCAGCGTAGATAAGACTAGCTGCACATCAGAGGTCCAAACACCTTGAGGATAGGTATAACCTATTCCGTGAGATGAATGACAGAGGTGTTAAGTAGATAAGCAAGTTTCATCGAATGAGAATGTTGCTAATCTATTAACAAAGCCACTCCTTAGGCCTAAGCACGAGTCGCGGACTGTAGCTGTAGGATGAGTGAAATTAAGATGTAGTCTTAATTTCAGTGGGAGTTTGTAAAGGGCTTTTCTAGTTGTTTTAAAAGGTTCATGTAAACATAATATTTTATGTTTATGAAATCTATGATTTCTGGATTATTTTAACTGTGATATAAATAATCGTTCCAAAATGATTCATGTCATTATATATGGGCCATCGAAGTACATGAGTAGACTTGATCCTGAAACCCCATATTTAACGAAATGACATAAATCATAGTGTCCATAGTCGAAGGTTGTTGAATTGGAACACCAACAACCACTTGAGACTAGATTGTGTTGAGACTTATGACCAAGTTTCGAGGGGTCATAGATGCGCGGCATCAAAGTTGACACATAGGTATATGTAGGGGAGCATATGACCGGAAATGGCCCGCTGATGAGAACTCTACAAGATATTAATATATGTGTCATAAGAGGTTCTCATATACGACTATAGAGTATAGTCCTTAGACCTGAGTTCGCATGCATGTGGCTGCACATGGAGTAATGCGCTTTGATCATTGTCTAACGCTGTTTCGTAACTGGGAGCGATACGGACCTTGGTTGGGTGTATTATGAATTGTGTAGTTCATAGTGACGGAACAAGATGGGATTTGTCCCTGCCGTTTAACGGAGGTAATATCTCTAGGCCAATCGGAGACTTGATAGCTGGTAAGAGAATGGCCATTCCCAAACGGACTTGCCCAAGTCGTTTGCATTGTCAGTATCAAATCTGGTCCGATGAACATGGTCTGGCTATATAAGGATGACACGCATCTTGCCTTATGCCAGATCGAGATATTGAGACAAAAGGACTAGGGAATGTAGGATTCCAGTACAAGTGGGAGATTGTTGGGAATGTCCTGAAATCTACTGTACTATCTCTAGAAAGTATGATAAATGTCGAGATCAGACATAAGTCATAAATACTGGGTGATCATGATGGCTTGCTAGAGTCCGCTCTTGATCTATAAGTTTAGGACTTATTACCAGTATTGTATGATCCCGAAGGGTCACACACCATAGCTAACGGGAAAGTTAAATGGAATTAATACGGTAAGATGCAATGGCATTTACTGTATTAGATCAGAGAATTGGGCCAGACAAAATACAGGCTTTTGTCTGATTTGTGTCTTGGGCCCAAAAGATTAATGAGCCATTAGTCTAAAGACTTGGGCCCATTAATGAGAGGTTAAGGATTCGAAAACCCTAAGGGATTAAGTATCCCACACGATTTTGGGTTTGTGGCCGCGAGTCTCTTTCTCTCTAACTCTCTCTTTTCTGATCTGATCCATCTCTTTGGTCTAGCAGCCATCCCGGCTTGTAAGAGTGTGGATACCAAAGGAGGAGCAGGTTGTTCATCTGTTCTAACTGATCTCATCATTACCATCAATTATCCGCTGCAATCTGAAAGGTAATGATCCAGGTTTGGTTGGTTTTATGATTCGTTTTGCAAGAACCTAGATCTGTTAAGATTATGTGTTAGGTTGAAACACGAGAATTAAACCTTGAACAAACACGATAATCCTTCAGGGCCTTGGCTCGGGAAGAGGAGCTAAGGAAGAAGGCGGGCGGCCTGGATGGGGAGTTACAGGGCGCTCTGGCTCGGGTTTCGGTTGCAGACGTGCGGGCTGCGCAATGCCAGGCTGATCTGGATAAGGTTCTCGCTGACCGAGAGTTTGATGTTAAGATGGCAGCCCATGAGGCGAGAAAAGGGCTAAACGGTGAATATCTTAAGATTCTCGAGGGGATCGCAGCGAAAGAGAGCCGGAGGAAGGTCGCCGTGAGCGCTGAGATGAGGCTCCAGGAGGCCTTGGCTAATATCGCGCTTATCGCCGAGTTCGCCTCTGGTGAACTAGACCTGACCAAGGAGGTGATGGATTTGGCCGAGAAGAAAAGATTGGCCACGGAGGAGATGGACGCTGCAGCGGTGTCGAACTTCAGTATCAGCAAGCTAAATTTGCCGGTGATGTCGGACGACTCCGTGATCCTTGCGCGCCCTTTAAGCCAGGCGGCTACTCGCCTTGATCAGTATGGGTCGAACCTCCCGACCGGAGTTAATTCGCGAGTTAGCGATGAGGTCGAGGGTCAACTCGAGGAGGACAGGGCGACCGATGGTCAGACAGGGGATCGAGACGAGGCTTCCTCTCCTTCCAAGCGGTTTTAGTCCTTTTTATCTGTTTCCGCCCGAGGGGGCTTTTTAATTCAGACTTTTTGTTGCCCGAGGGGGCTTCTAATTTCTTTTTCAGACTTTGGTTGCCCAAGGGGGCTTTAATTTTCTGTTCGAACTCGAGGACATCATGTCCTCTACTTTTTTTTTAAAAGAAAATTCTTTCATGCCTTAGCATAGACTTCATTGTTTTTATGCTTTAACGTAAAATCTGAGCCATTGTGGCGATTCGAACCTTTCTAGAGGGACCGGGAAGATAACTTGTTGTGTCGCCTTAGAAGGTTCGTTGTGATCTTTTAAGTCAGTCGCATTTGAGCTCGAGCTTTCTGCTAGGAATAGTCTGGAGCGCAACTACTTCGTAATGTAAGATTCAGGCTTAATCGCTGAAGAGAAGTATTAAGTATGAAAACGAATCGAAGTAAACTTACAAAGATCCGACTTGGAGTACGTGGAGGTCGCATGCTTGATTAGCTGTCTTGACCTCGTTATTTTGCTTAAGGGGTGGGGCAGCCCCCCGATTCTTTTAATCCGTATGAGGCTTTGGAAGAATTGTATGTTTTTTGGAGAGATTATTCTGAATCTCTTTCTTTGTGACGATCATTTCAGTTCGTTCGAAGTGGGAAGACCGTTCTAGGTCGTTTGCTTTTGGGACGATCATTTCAGTTCGTTCGGAGTGGGAGGACCGTTCTAAGTCGCTTGTTTTTGGGACGATCATTTCAGTTCGTTCGAAGCGGGAGGACCGTTCTAGGTCGCTTGTTTGAAGGGATAATTTCATATCACTTGGTTATAGAAGGGAAAATTTCATATCGCTTTGAAGAGATAATTTCATATCGTCTTGTTATCTGGAAGAGGCCATTTCAGGTCACTTGGGAAGGATAATTTCATATCACTTTGACTTAGAAGAGATAATTTCATATCTTTCGTTTCGGGAAGGGATAGTTTCATATCACTTATTTTGGAAAGGGATAATTTCATATCACTTTGCTATAGAAGAGATAATTTCATATCACTTTGGTATTGGAGGAGATAATTTCTTATCAACGTAACGGCTCTAACTTTTGTGACAGGAAGAGACGTTTGATTAGAAGACTTATTTTGATTTCACAAAGATAAGTTAGTATGACTTCGTCAGAAGTTGTCGAGCTCGGTGAGAGCTTTGTGTTTGAGGGGTGGCTGCGCTCGAAATCGAGCTGCCTACGTACCCTTTTAAGGGGATCAAGCCATTTCGTAGTTCGATTATGTTGATGTACTCCTAGTGGAAATACTTTTTGAGGTTGATGATGTTCCAAGGTCGTAGTTCGGGCTTCTGGGTTTCCACCGACTTGAGTCGGTAGACCCCGTCCTTTACGATGTCGGTGACCTGGTAAGGACCTTCCCACTTCGCTCCTAATTTTCCAGCGTGTTCTTCCTTTTTATGGTCGAACACTTTCCGTAAGACGAGCTCTCCTACTTGAAACCTCCGAGTTTTGATTCGGGAATCATAGTAGCGAGCCGCGGCTTGTTGGTAATTCTGGAGTCGAGCTAATGCGAGGTTCCTTCTTTCGTCGACGAGGTCGAGCTCGTCAGTTATCATCTTGTTGTTAAGTTCTTCTTGTCGCGGGCATTCTTCTTTGCGAATGCTTGACACGAGAATTTCAGCTGGTACTACCGCCTCGATTCCGTAAGCTAGCGAGAAGGGAGTCTCGCCAGTGGATTTGCGGGGGGTAGTCCGGTAGGCCCAGAGTACGGCTGGGAGTTCGTCACTCCAGGTTGTTTTGCACTCGTTGAGCCTTTTCTTGAGGCCGTTCATAATCGCTTTGTTAGCTGCTTCTGCTAGCCTTTTCCCTTGGGGGTAGCGTGGCGTTGAGTAAGTCAGCTTTATGTTCCAAGTTCTGCAGAACTCTTTGAACGTGTTTGATATGAACTGAGATCCGTTATCCGTGACGATCTCGTGGGGTAGTCCATGTCTGCAAACGATGTTTCGCCAGACGAACTCCTTAACGTGAACGTCCTTAATTTTTTGGTATGACTCTGCTTCAATCCACTTG
Source organism: Orychophragmus violaceus (assembly GCA_030180135.1). Classification (NCBI taxonomy): domain Eukaryota; kingdom Viridiplantae; phylum Streptophyta; class Magnoliopsida; order Brassicales; family Brassicaceae; genus Orychophragmus; species Orychophragmus violaceus. The sequence continues at coordinate 56,807,610 of CM058233.1, forward strand.
GTGAAGTAGTCTGTCATCACCAATAGATGTGTGGCTTTCTTTTTGCCAGATGGGACCAGCGGTCCAACGATGTCCATTCTCCACCGCATGAATGGGTACGGCGATGAGATATAGGAGAGTTTCTCCGACGCTTGGTGGATAATTGGGGCATGCTTTTGGCCTTTATCGCACTTGTTGGAGAAAGATTCGCATTCGGTGGCCATTGTAGGCCAATAGTAGCCTTGCCTTTTGATTCGCACGACCAATGCTCGTCCTCCAGAATGGCTTCCGCAGGATCCGTCATGTGTTTGTGTAATCACGGCTAGGGCTTGCTTTTTGTCAAGGCATTTAAGGTAAGGTCCGGAGAGGCTCCTTTTAAAGAGCTCTCCTTGTGTGACACAGTACCTCGCACTTTGCATTTTAAGTTTCCACGCCTCCCATTTGCCATCGGGAACTTCGCCGTTTGTGATGTATCGAATGATCGGAGTTCTCCAATCTTCGTCATTGTTAGGCTCAGGTCCCTGACTAGTGGATGCGGTTTGAATTGGTCCGTCGGGGACGTTCGCGACGTATATGGTGTTTCTAGGATCAAGATCATCATCAATCTCGATGATGTCGCTATTAGTGTCTGCGGGACATTCTTTGCGTTTGACATCGTTTTTCACAGCGGGCCCGTCCTCTTTCAAGGGCAGAGCTTTGAGAGCTATGTCGATGCTTGGTTTTTCTATCCCTTCGACTGGTATGATTCTTTTGAGGTTAGGATCTGATGTCGATGCTAATGCGGCTAGCGCATCGGCTGCAGTGTTTTCACCTCGTGGGATTCGTGTTAGATCGAAGAATTCGATCTGTTCGGCCAATGTATGGACTACCCATAGGTATGCTTCCATTCGTTCGTCTTTGGCCTCGTAGTCGCCATGATATTGGCTTGTGACCAGTTGGGAATCGCTGAAGGCATTTACTTCTCGGGCTCCTATTGCTATCGTAAGTCTAAGCCCGGCTATCAGCGCTTCGTATTCTGCCTCGTTATTCGATGCGGCGAAGCCCAATCTAAATGATTGTTCTAATACTTCACCCGTTGGGGAGACTAATTTCACTCCGACTCCGGACCCTTGTCTTGAGGAAGCTCCATCGACGTAGAGTTTCCATCTTTGGGCCGAAGTCGGGTCGAGTTCTATAGTCGGAGGGAGCTCGATTATGAAATCTGCCAGTACTTGTGCTTTTAGGCATGTTCGAGCTTTGTATTCAATGTCGTACTCGCTAAGTTTGATAGCCCATTTGACCAATCGACCTGATTGGCTTGGACTGTGAAGGATGGTTCTCAGTGGCTGAGAGGTCATCACTATTATCGAGTGCGATTGAAAATACGGTCGGAGTTTCCGAGCCGATGTTACTAGCGCTAAGGCGAGCTTTTCCATGGCGGGGTATCTGGTTTCAGCATCGATCAAGGTTTTACTGATGTAATACACCGGCCGTTGTTCGTTCTTTTCTTCGCGAACCAGGACTCCACTTACTGCTGCCGTCGAGACGGCTAAGTAGAGATAAAGGGGTTCTCCTTCTACTGGTTTCACCAGTATGGGTGGTTCACTTAAGTAAGTTTTGAGATGAGTGAATGCCTCTTCACACTTTTCGTCCCAAAGGAACTTTTTGTTTGCTTTGAGCAAGTGATAGAAGGGTAGACATTTATCAGTCGACCTCGAGATGAAGCGATTCAGAGCAGCTATTTTGCCGGTTAGGCGCTGGACTTCTCGCGTTGTTCTGGGAGATTTCATCTCTATGAACGTTGCGATCTGTTTGGGGTTCGCTTCGATCCCTCTTTCGGTTACTAAGTAACCGAGGAACTCTCCTGAAGGGACCCAAAGGTACATTTAGCTGGGTTGAGTTTCATCCCATACTTATTGAGAATGGTAAAACACTCTTTTAGTTGGGGAATGTGATCCTCGTACCTAGAAGATTTTACTAGCATATCATCGATGTAGACCTCCATGGTTTTGCCTAGGAGTCCTGAGAACATCTTGTTGACGAGGCGCTGGTAAGTTGCTCCTGCGTTTTTTAGTCCGAAGGGCATGACTTTGTAGCAGTACGTGCCTCGATCAGTTATGAACGAGGTCTTTTCTTGGTCTTCGGGGTTCATCAATATTTGATTGTACCCTGAGAACGCATCCATAAAGGATAGCAGCTGATGTCCAGCGGTGGCCTCGACCAGTCGGTCGATGTGCGGGAGTGGGAAGCTGTCCTTTGGACATGCTTTGTTGAGATCCGTGAAGTCTACGCAGACCCTCTACTTTCCGTTCTTTTTCTTAACCACCACGGAGTTTGCGAGCCAGTCGGGGTACTTGACCTCTCTGATCGATTCGATTTTTAATAACCGATCGACCTCGTCATTGACGGCTTTGGCCCGTTCAGGGCCTAGTTTTTGACGTTTCTGTCTTACCGGTTTGTAGGTCGGGTCGACATTCAGCTCGTGGCTGGTTACGTCGATGTTTATCCCTTTCATGTCTGCTGAAGACTAGGCGAAGGAGTCGACGTTCTTTTTGAGAAAAGAGACCAGTTCGTTCTTGACTGGCTCTGATAGGTCGATTCCTATGCCAACGAGTCTTTCGGGATGAGCCTCGTCTATGCAGACCTGAGTCGTGAGGTCCTTTGGGGGTCCTATTTGACTGGGGTCGTTCGACCTTTTGGTCTGCATGGTGGTGAGCTCGTCCTCTTTCTGTAATTGCTACGCAGGGGATTTCTTGATCTGTTTGAATCCGTTCATGTAGCAATGGCGGGAAATCTTTTGACTTCCGTGAATGGTTTTGATCCCTTTGGGTGTCGGGAACTTTACGCATTGGTGGTAGGTCGATGGTACCGCTTTCATGTCGTATATCCATGGTCGACCTAAGATTGCATTATAGGGAGCTGGCCGATCTACTATGACGAACTCTGTCATTCTCCGAACTCATCCAGCGATTACTGGGGCGAAGACAGAGCCCATCGAGTATGTCGTTTTTCCAGCAAAACCTACTAGTGGCGTCTTTTCTTCTACAACCTCGGAATCGTTGAAGTCCATCTTTTTGAACGCGTCGTAAAAGAGGACATCTACCGAAATTCCTGTGTCAATCATTATCCTTGAGAGTTCGACATCGCCCACTACTAGACAAACGAGGAGAGCGTCGTCGTGTGGTTTGTCGAGATTACTTGTCTCGCTCTCGTGGAAAATGATCTCGTGGTCTGGACCCAACATTGAGGTCTTTCCCCTTCTGTCGGTCTCGACTCTCCCTTGAAGAGCTTTGATCGAATTGACCGAGTCGCGGCAAAGCTTAGAGCCACTGAAGATGAAGTCGATTCGTTTAGGGGGTATAGCCCGTACACCCCCCCCCCCCCCCCCCCCCCCCCCCCCGCAGAGACGAGGGAGATTGATTCTTGAGCGTAAACTTTTGGCAGGAGCCGGAGGCGGGGATAGTGCCGAACCTCCCGAAGTACCGCTCAGGTTAAGCTCGCCGAGGATGAACTCGACTCGCTTCCGCGACCCTTGAGGGAGTGTTTCGGGAGATTACGGCTCCTTTGACCGTTCCCGTTTGTTTTGAGAGTGCTTTTTAGAGTTCGACTCCTTGGTCTGTTTGTTTTCCTTTTTGTCGGACAGAGTTTCCTCCTCGACCTCGGAGTCTTTTTTGCTTTCGGACTCTTGTTTTTGAGCCTCTGCTTTAGCTCGAGTATAGCAGTCCTCGGTCGAGTGCCCTCTCTTGTTGTGGAAATCCTAGAATTTTTCCTTGTCGAACTCGAATTTCTTCGAGCTCTTTGGGCTCTCGACCGCGTTGACGTTCCCTGACTTACGGGAATCCTTTTTTCGAGTTTGAATTCTGCGGACCCGATGGGTTCCTTTCTTTCCGATGTTTTTCCCTGAGGGCCGTGGTTTCGTCCTCGAGGCGAGCAAAGGCCGATGCACGATGGAGGGCGTCATCGAGCGTTTGAGGTTCGCGGACTGTTATTTCCTCGCGGAATCAGGTTGAGAACCATAGTCCTCGTCTTAACGCTTCTATAGCTACCTCATCTCGTGGGTTAGCGATTTTGGATTTTATTTCCTTGAATCGGTCGATGTACGAGCGAAGTGTTTCATCGGTTTTTGAGAGACGCCAAATAAGGCTGCCTCGGTAGTCTTTTCCTCGATGAAAACGGAGTATTGTTTGAGGAAAGCCGTCATGAACTGGGTGAAGTTGTCAATGGACCTTTCTTCCAGTCCGGCAAACCATTCTAGGGCAGAACCTGATAGGTTTTCCGCGAAGAGCCTGCAGAAGGCTGGCTCCCTCTCCTCATCGGTAAGGTACACCCTTGCCATCGCTAGTCGGAATGCCCTGATGTGGGCTTTCGGGTCCGATTTCCCAGAGAATTCTGGAAACTTAGTTTTCTTGATCTCTCGGATTCTTGCAAACGCAATCCGATCTGTGAACGGCGTTTGTTGTGTTTCTTCGATCACTCGATCGATGTCAGGAGCCGCGCTCGTCGCCATGTGAACTTTTGAGCTCAGACTGTTAAACTGGGCTTTAGACTGTTCAATGTATTGTCTAAGCATATCGTGTTCATCGCCCTCTGCGGGTGCGAACTGGACTTGTGCATGTCCTGACGTTTGTTCCGGAAAAATGGGGTCGAGGAGATCGATTGTTGGGATCGACCTCGTCTGATCGGCCTGTGGCGTTCGGAACTGAACTGAGTTTGATCCATTAAGGAGTCCCGAGCTCGAGGCGAAGGCAGAACCTCCTAGTTGCCTCGGTCGGGTGTTAGAGTTACTCGGGAAAGGTGGTGGCCCGGGTAATGGTCGGTTTCTTGATCCGGTTGGATCTGTGACCATTGAACTCGAACCAAATGGGGTCGGTACCGCGATAGGGGTCATTGTTGGGCGGAAGACGCTATTTGACGTATTACCGAAATGTCCCGACGTTCCCGGAGGAGTTACTACTTGGGAGAAGTCCAAGCGAGTACACGGTGGAGGACTTATGGGAGTTCGCGTTTGTCTGCCCCCTTGGCTTTGACTGGCGAGCTCTTCAAGACGGGCGTTCAGGCGCCGCTCTTGTTCTTCGAGCTGCGCTGCCAGGGAACGGTTTGCGACCTCTTGGGCCCTTGCGCTTGCCTCGTTGTTTCTCGTTCGATCTACCAACAGGCTTAACATCGAATGGATCTCGGCAAGATCGCTTGGTCCTTGTCTCTGTGGAGCGGAAGGTAGTGGTGAATTGGGTCTGGTTACTCCAGATCCTCCTCCCGGGGTGGGTATTGAGTCGTTTCTCATCCACACCCAGTTTCTGCTCGGATCATTAGTTCCTGACAAAACGTTTGTCGGAGTCTGGCTTGTCGCGATTGTTTGAGCGACGGAGCCGGCTGGTGCCGAGGTCGTGGAGACTGAGGCGGAGCTCGTCAACACGCCGTCGGTCTGACCCATGTTCCTTAGTGTTCTGAGGAACGTTGTCGACCGTTTGAGGGCGGTCAACCGGTGGTGTGGCGCTGGGAGAGCCAGTTTGGTCGGATTCATCTCGATCTATCGGATCTAGGATCTGATTCTTAAGATAGGAAAGGCTATAGAATGTCCCCACAGTCGGCGTCAAATGTGAGATCCAGGATTCACACTAAGAATTTGTATTCGTGGATTTGGACTTTTGGATATAGAAATGGTATAGTTTCCTATGAATCAAAGACTTTATTTGAAGGAATTTCTAGCAGTTCTAATCAGGATTAGCAACCCTAGTCTGAATTCCAAGCCTAGGATCTAAGGTTCATGTAATTGAATCTATTGGGATCTCAGATTTACTTGATGATTAGCAGCGGAAGGTTTTCAGATAATCGAGATCACGAAGCGCCTCAAGTGCTGCGCCTCTACTGGTATCCACACGCACACAAACTGGACCGCAGGGATGCTAGTGCCTTACAGAGATCTAATCTCCAGAGAGGTTTATTTCTGTGTTCTGGTGGCTGTGTATTAGGTTAGAAACGAGTTTTGGTCGACCATATATCTTATATATGTCGGCTTAAACCACGACGGAATTAACTAACGATTAAACCGTATTAATCTGGTTAATCCGCGAGTGCATCGATCGATGCACTAACTGCAACGATCGATACTGCCCAGAACATTGATATCGAATGCATATCAAAAATGTATTCACTAGATCATTACATTAATGATCAACCTCGTCTTTAACGCCCAGTTTGCTTAGGTGTGTGACCCTGTAGGATCATACAACACTAGCAATGAGTTCTCAACTCATTGATCATAAGTGGCTTCTAGCAAAGCGTTATGACTACCTAGTGTTATGTGATTGTCTCATCTCGACTATACGACTTTCACTTAGAGCAAGTACAATAGATTTCAGGACATTCCCAACAATCTCCCACTTGTACTGGAATCATCTATTCCTTTAATCCCTTTGTAGCTATATCTCAATCTAGCATAAGGCAAGAACTGTGTCATCCTTATTAAGCCAGATCACGTTTATCGAATCCCGATTTGTACTGATAAAACAAACGACTGACAATCACCTCGTTTGAGCGCGGCCACGCATTTCCAGTATCAAATCTTTGATAGGCCCAGAGATATTTAACTCCTGTTATATAGGAGGTACAAATCCCATCTTGTTCCATCCATGTCTCCTTTATATCTCATGATACGCCTAATCAGTGTCTTTATGATCACCAGTTACGGATGACGTTTGACAAAGTCAAGACGAACCAATCCATATAAGAGAGGACATGATGAACTCAGGTCTAAGGACTATTCTCTTTAGTCGTAATGAGAAACTCTTATGACACTCATATAACATCTTGTAGAGTTCTCATTAACGGGTCAAGTCCGATCATGTGTTCTCTAACACATATCTATGTGATTGACTTTAATACACTTATTAAATGACTCCATGAAACATAGTCATCAGTCACCTCACATACTAGTCTCGCGTGGTTGTTAGTGTCCCATTTTAACAACCTCGACTGGGGACCATTTATAATTTATGTCATTTGTTTCTTATAGGGTTTCATGATCAAGTCACATACTTGATGGCCTATAAAACGTCATAAATTACTTTGGGACAATATATATTTAATTATTCACAATTAAATAATGCTGAAACAATTTCATTAATATAACATAACTAAATTATGTTTTTTTTTCGAACATCAAGTCATAACTAAAAAAAACCAAATATAACTCCCACTGAAAACAAGATCATATCTTAAGAGATCTAATGCCTACAACAGCAGTGTGAAACTCATGCTTAGGCCTTGGGAGGGGCTTGGTCAGCGGATCAGCTACGTTCTCATCAGTCGGGACTCTGCTGATCTTCACATCTCCTCTATTCACAATATCACGGATAAGGTGATATCGCCTTTCTATGTGTTTGGATTTCTGGTGTGATTTAGGTTCCTTTGCTTGCGCAATGGCTCCATTGTTGTCACAATACAAAGCCACTGGCTCAGAAATGCTAGGAATCACACCAAGTTCATGTTGGAAATGTGTCCAGTAATCTCGGTACTGTCTCTAGAAAGTAAGAGTATGTCAAAGATCAGACATAAGTCATATAATACTGGGGGTCATGATGGCTTGCTAGAGTCCGCTCATGATCTATAAGTCTTGGACTTATTGCCTTTATTGTATGATCCCATATGGGTCACACGCCTAAGCTAACAGGAAATCGTGTAGGAACGGTTTAGCAGGAGTATGGTAAAAGTGCTAGGCATTTACTATACTTAGAGAGAATAAAAGGTTTAGCCAATATGCATCGATCGATGCACAAGGTGCAACGATCGATGCAGTGCGCAAACACCGACGAGTTAATTGGTATTTGGGCCAAATGGCCCAAACGGAAGAGAACGAGTTTTATGAATAAAACTCGAGTTCAGAACCAAATTAACCCTAATCTGAGCCGTCAACTCTCTCTCTCCCCTGCGCCGGTTTCTCCCAGTGGCCTAGCAGCCTGCTTCCTGATTGGTGTGCGTGTGTGAACCTCTGGAGGAGTTATCACTCGGTGGCTCTCTGATCTCTGACCTGTTCTTCCTTTCCGCTGCACAAAACAGGTAAAAGGTGAGATCTACTTATGTTTCTATTCAAGAGAACCTAGATCTGGCATGTTTAGGATCAAGTAATCTGATGAATTGAATCAGGATTAACTCCAAAAGATACTTCAGTGGTATCAGAGCCATTGGTTCTGGTTCTTCTTGTTTAGATTCATGTTTAGGATTGTTTTCTTGTTTAAAAGTGTTTTGAATCAACTATTGATAAAAGAAAACACTTAAGAAACAAGGAATTGAACCTTAAACACATTTGAAATCGCAATAATCCAAGCTATATTGATTTGGAAGAATGCGATTTTCACAAAGAAGTATCGGCTGTGATCGCGATGCATCGATCGATGCGATCGCATGATCGGTCGATGCAACCACGAGAGATCGCATTGCATCGATCGATGCAATGCAAGGATCGATCGTTGCAGTCGCGAGAGATTGACCGCGATCGCATGGATCGTTCAAACGATCGCATGGATCTCGCGAGAATCTCTCGGCCAAACCTGATAACCGTTCGTGCACGCGTGAGAGCATCGATCGATGCAGGATCGATGAACGATCGTTGCAGGATCGATGCTGAGAGCATCGATCGATGCGGTTAGGGTTTAGACTCGATTTAATTTAATTAAAATTAAACGTCTCGGTTTAATAAACAGATTTAATAATTTTATTAAGTCTGGTTAAACCGGGATAAGAAATCCAATGTCGAAAGAATTATTGGATTTAGTGCCTAAACCAGGATTTTCTAATTTGATTTGGTTGGACCAAATAAATTGAGAAAGTCCGGTTTAGTAAATAACCGGTTGACAATTGTGGTCGTCGTAGTAATTAATTTTGGTTAGACCAATTTTAATGAACCAGACCGGTTATGTCATTTAATTGGACAATTGGGTCATGTCTTGGACATGAACCAATTCTTGGGCCTCGGGCCAAGAAGTTAAAACAATTGGGCCAATTATTTGAGTCTTTCTTCAGATCAATTTAAAATTTATTTTATAAAGTTATAAAGTCGATTTTAAATTAAAGTTTCCGAAATTTTGAAATTAGAAAGTTTCTTAAAATAGAAGTTTCTGAATTTGCGGGTTTTGGATTTTAAAGAAATTTCTAAAGTTAGAAAGTTTCCGTTTTAGAAAGTTTCCAATTTTAGAAAGTTTCCAAAAATAGTAGGTTTCCAAAAATGGATAGTTTCCCGAAATAGTAATCTTCTATTTTGGGAATGATTTTTTTAAATAAACCTACGAACCTCAAATAATATCAAGCGTTGGATGTCTTGTCCAGGCTATGTCAGCTGTCAAAGCCCATTCAATTGCATTCATGGCCTTACAGTGTGAGGATGTCTGCTTTTGCGTGGGTAAGACGGTTTGTGATTCATAAATGTCATTGGGAGTCCCAGACATTAATGATTACATGACTGTATAGTCTGGTTTTCTTGACTAGGCCATCGGGAGTCCCGGGCCTTGAGACATCAGAGTGGATTGGGCCTCGGGCCCAGATTCACAACCAAGAGTTATATCACGGATATAATTAGCCGATACAGGGCTTACCGATATAAGCTAAGGTTGGGTGACGGCCAGTGGCCCACTTTGATCTTAGTTATATGTGGATCTTGGAATCATTATATTCTATTGAGGGTAACTTATGTTATTGAATATAATGCATGATTAATCATATTAAATTTAATACGAGATTATTCATATTGAACATTTTAACTAAAATCCTTTTATCTTAATTTTCAGTTATGACTAGCACAAACAATCAAAACACTTTCTCGATCCGGTCTGTCCTTGAGATGGACAAGCTGAACGGATCAAATTTCTTGACTTGGTCGCGGAACCTGAGGCTAGTCCTCAGACAGGAGAGAAAGGACTATGTCCTTGAGAGAGCTCTCCCCGTGAGGATCGGGTCCAATGCTTCTCATGCAGTATATGATGCTTGGAATAAGCATTATAATGATGCGGTAGATGTGCGTGGTCTGATATTGGCTAATATGGACTCAGACTTGCGGAAGCAATATGAGAACATGGAGTCGCCAATAGAGATGATCAGCAGCCTGAAATTGAAATTTCAGGAGCAGATAAGAGTGGAGAGATACCAGTTGGTTAAATCTCTCACTAGCTGCAAGCTACCAAATGATCATCCAGTAAGTCCTCATGTCAGTAAAATGATGGGTTACATTGATAACCTGAGGAAACTGGATTATCCAGTTAGCCAAGAGATGGCAACTGAGATCATTCTGCAGTCACTGCCGTCAAGCTATGATAAGTTCAGAAGGAACTATATCAAGAAAGGCTTAACGAAGACGCTGACTGAACTGCATAATATGCTCAAGACAGTTGAGCCAAACGTGAAGAGTACCCTGTACAATCTCATGAATGAGAAGGGTAGGTTTACTAAACCTAATGCTGACAAGGGTGAAGACAAAGTTGTCCAGATTTTGAATCATGGCAAGCGTGTGTCTTCTGAGCCCGAGTCAGATATCTCTTACGTTGGTGAGTGCTGCTACTGTAAGGAGACAGGGCATTGGAAGAGAGATTGCATTAAATTCATGGAAGATGATGAGGAGTTAAAGTCGATGTATGAGACTACTTCCTCAGGTATTCATGTTATTACTTCAAGTTCTACCTTAAAGGTATTGAATACTGGTTGTGGCACTGATATTTGTGATAATATGCAGAGCTTAAGCAACAGTAGAACGTTGAAGGAAGGGCAAGTGAAACTACATGTCTGGAAGGAGCTTGGGATGCTGCCTCAGTCGTAGGGTTTTTCACTTATAGATCCCTTTGAGGCTTGGTTTTGTATTAAGTAATTGCTACAATGTACCTGCTTTAAGCAGAGTTGTCTTTCATTTTCTTGTAAGAATTTGAATGTTTTTCGTTTTGATAAAAGACAAGTTTTGTTCTTTTGATCTTAATGAAATATTAATTGTAGCACCCTATTCATGGAATGGGTTTTATATCTTAAACCAAAGAGTGCCTAAATGTAACATAAATACCGAATTGGTTTAAATCTAATGAATTAAACCTGATTTTTCTTGGCATAAAAGTCTTGGTCACATAGAGTAAGTCGGATTCAGAAATCCCATAGTTGTGGACTGTTGGGCTCATTTGATAAGATATCTTATGAGACTTGAATTCTGTTTACTGGACCAAAAAGGAAAAGGGCCTATCTTAGCCGAGCTAGAGAAAGGCCCAAAGGCTTATTGGACCTGGAATATACTGATGTATGTGGCCCAATGAGCAGTAATGCCAGAGAAAATTTCCTGTACTTCATTGACTCTACTGATTACTTCAGTGAGTGTGACTGTGTTCATTTGATGAGACACAAGTCGGAATTCTTTGACATGGTCGAAAGAGTTCCAGAATAAAGTATAGGATCTGAATGACAAAAGTATTAAGACTCTGGATTAAATCACGAGTGAGAATACTTAAGTCATTGATTGTGTGATCATCTTAATGAGTGTGAAATCGTTTCACAGCTCATTTCTCCTGAAAACCTGAAGGTGTTTCTGTGAGAAAGAATCAGATCTTATTAGAATTGATTAAAGATGAGTCACACGAATCTTCCATGATATTATTTAAGAATAACGCTCTAAAATATCTAAGTTTACGCTGAAATAGTTCCACAAATAACAGTTGAAAGACACCACGTTAATGTGGATTGGAATCGATCCAAATTTGTCTTTACTGAGTATTTGTAGTTTTGCTACTTCGCTGGTTGTCCTAGAGAAACTAAGGCTTGTTATTTTTTACGTCCAATCTGTTTTCTAAGAAGGGAAGTTATTTTCCAAGAAGAACAGTGGGAGTAAAAGTATAACTCGAAGTTTTCTTAGGGAAACCAAGGCTCGGTACTTTTACGACCATTCTGTTTTCTAAGAAGGGAAATTACTTTCCAAGAAGAACAGTGGGAGTAAAAAGTAATTTTACAACCATTCTGTTTTCTAAGAAGGGAAGTTACTTTCCAAGAAGAACAGTGGGAGTAAAAGTACAACTCGAAGAAATTCGAGAAATACAGGAGGCTGCTTAACCTATTGAGGGAGAACAGCGGAAGGATTTACAGATTTCTGTAGTATCTACACCTGTGGAGCCTGAAGTTCGCAGATATGAAAGAATCAGTCACTAATCCGAGAGTGAATTCTCGTCATTAGTTCAGCCTGATGATCATTGAATGTTCGCATGATCTGATGATCATTGAAAGCGACGAATCTGCGAAATCCTAGGAAGCGAAAGTGAGCCCAGACTCCGAAAATCACATTTTATGTAAGTTAGCTTCATCGATCCATTCATGGATGGAAGCAAACATATCGGAGTTGGAATCTTCGTTCTGTTGAAGTAGTCAAGGTTTTGACTTGAACAGGAACGAAATGAAACTATGCGTTTACTAATAGATAAATGGGAGCGATATTGCATTTCTTTCCTTGTATGTCGATGACATACTGATTCTCGGAAATAACGTCCCAATGCTGTAGTCGGTAAAGGACTGGCTTGGGAGTTGGTTTAGTGATTGACATGGGTAAAGCCACGAAAGTCTTGGATTCTGGATCTAAAGATAGAGATCCAGAAGAGCTGGTAGGACAAAGTCAGGATTCTTAAATTGACAAAGTCCTACACGTGTTCAGCACTCCAAGAAGGGTTTTTAAGCCAATGTCACATGGCAATACGTTAAGCAAGAAGCAGTGTCCTACGATAACTGCTGAGCTTAAATGCATGGATAGGATTCCATATGCGACGGCAAATGGATCTATCATGTATGCCATGACACGTACTTGTTTTGATGTTGCTTCAATGTTAAGCAAGACAAGTAAAGACCAGTCAAATCCAGCAGAGAATCACTGGATTGCCGTAAAGAATATCCTAAAGTATTTGAGGAATATTAAGGATAAAATTCTAGAGTTACGGAGAAAGTGAGGTGCTACGAGTCGGTAGAGTCTGAAAGGCAAGTTTCCAATAGACAAAGATGATTTCCGATCACAGTCCGGTTATATCTTGTGTCTATCTGGCGGTGCAAGGCACTGTTGCTGACTCAATGACTTAAGCTGAACATTTCGCAGCTTGGGAAGTGGCGAAAGAGGTTGTTTGGAAAGTAGAGTTCGTCACTGAACTTGATGTGATTTCCAGCATAGATGAGACTAGCTGCACATCAGAGGTCCAAACACCTTGAGGATATGTATAACCTATTCCGTAAGATAAATGACAGAGATGTTAAGTAGATCAGCAAGTTTCAACGAATGAGAACGTTGCTAATCTATTAACGAAGCCACTCCTTAGGCCTAAGCACGAGTCGCGGACTGTTGCTGTAGGATAAGTGAAATTAAGATGTAGTCTTAATTTCAGTGGGAGTTATTAAAGGGCCTTATTTAGTTATTGGATATGTTCTTGAAATAACATTTAAGATGTTTAATGAAATTATTATTTCAAGATTATTTTAACTGTGATGAAATAATCGTTCCAAAATGATATGAAGCATTTTATAGGTCATCGAAGTAAATGATTTGATCTTGAGTCATCGAAGTCATTTAGCTTGATCATGAGACCCTATATTTGATAGATGGCTTATATCATCCCGTCCCTAGTCGAAGGTTGTTGAAATTGGAACACCAACAACCGTGTGAGACTGGATTGGTACGTGACTTATGACAAAGTCTCAGTGTGTCATAGATGCGCGGCATCAAAGTCAGTACATAGGTGTATGTTTGGGAACATACGACCGGACAAGACCCGCTTATAAGAACTCTTCAGGATATTTATATCTGTGTCATAAGAGATTCTTACTACGACTATAGAGTATAGTCCTTAGACCTGAGTTCGCATGCATGTGACTGCACATGAACTGATGCACTTTGATCATTGTCTAACGCTATCGTTCTGCGATAGTTATAAGGACCTTGTTTGGGTACATTGTGAAGTGAGTAGTTTACAGTGATGGAACAAGACGGGATTTGTCCCTCCAATATAAATGGAGTGAATATCTCTAGGCCAATCGGAGATTTGAATACTGGAAAATGCATGGCCATGCTCAAACGGACTGTCCCGAGTCGTTTGGATTGTCAGTATCAAATCAGAGTCCGATGAACAAGATTAGGCTTTATAAGGATGACACCAATCTTGCCTTATGACTAATCGAGATATTGAGACAAAAGGATTATGAATACAGAGATTCCAGTACAAGTGGGAGATTGTTGGAAATGTGTCCAGTAATCTCGGTACTGTCTCTAGAAAGTAAGAGTATGTCAAAGATCAGACATAAGTCATATAATACTGGGGGTCATGATGGCTTGCTAGAGTCCGCTCATGATCTATAAGTCTTGGACTTATTGCCTTTATTGTATGATCCCATATGGGTCACACGCCTAAGCTAACAGGAAATCGTGTAGGAACGGTTTAGCAGGAGTATGGTAAAAGTGCTAGGCATTTACTATACTTAGAGAGAATAAAAGGTTTAGCCAATATGCATCGATCGATGCACAAGGTGCAACGATCGATGCAGTGCGCAAACACCGACGAGTTAATTGGTATTTGGGCCAAATGGCCCAAACGGAAGAGAACGAGTTTTATGAATAAAACTCGAGTTCAGAACCAAATTAACCCTAATCTGAGCCGTCAACTCTCTCTCTCCCCTGCGCCGGTTTCTCCCAGTGGCCTAGCAGCCTGCTTCCTGATTGGTGTGCGTGTGTGAACCTCTGGAGGAGTTATCACTCGGTGGCTCTCTGATCTCTGACCTGTTCTTCCTTTCCGCTGCACAAAACAGGTAAAAGGTGAGATCTACTTATGTTTCTATTCAAGAGAACCTAGATCTGGCATGTTTAGGATCAAGTAATCTGATGAATTGAATCAGGATTAACTCCAAAAGATCCTTCAGTTCAGTGATGAACTTCTTGATCCAAACAGCCTCCTTTGCCGCTTCAGAAGCAGCGATGTACTCAGCTTCAGTTGTGGAATCTGCTACAGTGTCCTGCTTGGAACTCTTCCAGCTGACTGCACCGCCATTCAGGCAGAAGATGTAACCAGATTGTGATCGGAAATCATCTTTGTCTGTCTGAAAACTTGCGTCTGTGTAACCACTTACTACCAGCTCATCACTTCCTCCGTACACCAAGAACTTATCCTTAGTATTTCTCAAATACTTCAGAATATTCTTGACTGCTGTCCAGTGACTTTCACCTGGATCCGATTGGTATCTACTCGTCATGCTTAAAGCACAAGCAACATCTGGACGAGTACAGAGCATGGCATACATGATGGATCCCAACGCCGAGGCATAGGGAATCCGACTCATGCGATCTCGCTCAGCAGGTGTCTCAGGACACTGCTTCTTGCTGAGACTTATGCCATAAGACATTGGTATGAAGCCCTTCTTGGAATCTTGCATTCTGAACCTGTGTAAGACTTTATCGATATAAGTGTCTTGACACAGTCCGATCAACTTGTTTAATCTATCTCTATAGATTCTTATTCCAAGAATATACGTGGCTTCTCCCATGTCTTTCATTGAAAAACAACTTCCGAGCCAAGTCTTAACAGACTGTAGCAACGGAACGTCATTTCCGAGAAGAAGTATGTCATCTACATACAACACGAGAAATGCAACTGCGCTCCCACTAGTCTTCTTGTAAACACATGGTTCTTCTTCGCTTCTGATGAAATCAAACTTTTTGACTGCTTCATCAAAACGAAGATTCCAACTCCGAGATGCTTGCTTCAATCCATAAATGGATCGATGAAGTTTTCATACTTTCCTAGCTGCATTTGGATCGATGAAACCTTCGGGTTGTGTCATGTACACATCCTCTTCCAGAATTCCATTAAGGAAAGCTGTTTTCACGTCCATCTGCCAGATCTCATAATCATAATGAGCAGCTGTTGCTAAGAGAATCCGAATGGATTTAAGCATGGCGACAGGTGAATAGGTTTCTTCATAGTCAATACCATGAATTTGTTTGAAACCTTTTGCCACTAGCCTTGCTTTATATATCTGAATATTTCCATCCACATCAATTTTCTTCTTGAAAATCCATTTACACTCAATGGGTCTTGCACCATCGGGTAAATCAACCAAAGTCCATACTTGGTTCTGTGACATGGATCCCATTTCGGATTCAGCGGCTTTCAGCCACTTTTCGGAGTCAGGGCTCATCATCTCTTCTTCAAAATTCGCTGGCTCGTCACTGTCAATGATCAACAAATCATGACAATTGGTTACGAGAAATCCATATCTCTCGGGTTCGTGACGGATCCTTTCGGATCGGCGAATTTCAGGCTCCACAGGCGCCGTCTCTACAACTCTTTGTAGATCCAACCGTTGCTCTTCTTTGTAATATATGTTTTTATAAATACGGTCGACTGATATATAAAGATTATTTTATATTTTAGATGTTTGTTGTTAATCAATTTGTATCTCCATTTCTTCTTATTATTTTTCTCCTAAAATTGCTGATTTAAAATTAATTTTATTATTGTATTATTACTATTTTGATATATATTATATTAATAAATTATAATAATTAAGATTAAACAATTTTGAGTATATTCTAGTAAAAAAAAATTACATATTTAAAGCATTAAGTGAAAATAAAAATAATGTGTTATAAATTTGGTTCAGGATAAATTATATTCATTGAGTATTGGTTTTATGATATATAATATGGAAATGACCTTTCATATTTCTTTGAATAATATCTATATATTTAAATTAAATGAAATAAAAATAATGTACAATAAATTGAGATGATGAGGTGGCTTAAGGAATAGAGAAAAAAGTCTTCTTTATATATATATAGATTAACCGACATATTACCAGCAGTATATCCGTCGATAAGGAGGTATGATTACCAGTTATACAAGGGTACAACCTTGAGTGGCATTGAGAAACTGTAAGATAACGAAAAGTCTTAACAGAAAAGAGATTGCACAGGACGACTTACAACATAAAGGGGAAGAGAGAGAATTCCGACCTTACAAAAGAAGGCAGTATAGAGGTTTGAGTGAAGGCTCATCTCGTGAGAAGATGCAGTCTGGTTACATTCAGAAGAGATATGCGGTGGCAGCAAAAGGGGTCAATAAATTACAATCTTCAGATGTTAGAGTGTAATCTCTCGGACCACGAGCGGAATATGCTGGAAGCTTTTCAGAGCAGAGGCACGACTAGGGATTCAAGCAATGGTGAAAAGAACTTACAGTATAAGGATATTTTGAAGGTACCTAAGGCTTGTAAAGAGCTGCGCCTTGAAGAGGAAGAGCAGCAGAATACTGAGAAAGTTGCTATGGATGGAGTAGAGGGGGAAACTCGCGAGGCCAAGGATGTGTCAATAACGGATATTGACCTTCTTCTCGGCAAACAGAAACAAGGTACTGGGGTAGAGAAAAAAGTTGAGATTGTTGTGATATTGGAGGAGGAAGAGACAAAGAATGAAGAGGTCAAGGAACTGGATCAGCCTTCTGTTTTTTTTTTCAGGAGTTGGGTGACAATCAGGAGTCCTCGAGTAACTTCGTCTTGGATGAATCAGAGAAGAAAGCATCAGAGGATATAGAAACGGAAGATGGAGACCAACACAAGTTTA
Source organism: Orychophragmus violaceus (assembly GCA_030180135.1). Lineage (NCBI taxonomy): Eukaryota > Viridiplantae > Streptophyta > Magnoliopsida > Brassicales > Brassicaceae > Orychophragmus > Orychophragmus violaceus. The sequence continues at coordinate 56,825,164 of CM058233.1, forward strand.
CAAAACATGTGACTGAAAGTGGAGATCAAGATGTTCCTCCTAAGGAAACAGAAAATGGCAAAGAATGGAAATGTTGGATATAGGAAGAGGCATGGAAGAGCAGGCACGTTAGCCATAGGTAGAAACACCAAAAGGAGATTGGTTCAAGCTTTATGTGATAACCGAGCTTGTCACAAAGGTTTGAGAGTGCGTCTTGCTCGGGAGAGTTGACGTGCTCGGGTCCGAAGGCAAAAGCTTTTCTAAGAGAGAACTGACTAGGCTCGGTGATGAGTCAAGAGAGAAATATTCGGTGTATAAGTAATAAAGAGAGAGGTATGCTCGGTAACGAGCGTATTGTATTCAAGTGAAAGCCTGAGCTTGTCGAAAGACGAGCTCGGTTTCTACAATTCGGGAATGTTTACTCTAGAGAGAGAAAGTAGTGAGAAGTGCACAAATCCCAAAAAGTTACATTTATGTACAGTGACGACTCCTATTTATAGTAAAATACGGTCGTACTTTTTACAGGCCGTTGACCGCTTGTCGAGCTCGTGCGGATTGGGCCGTACTTGGTGACGAGATGGGCTGAGCCGTACATTCCTTTGGCTGTTAGTGTAGCCGAGCTGACTTGCTGTCGTTCGGCTTGGATCGAGCCGAGTTGATGGTGATGGGCTCGGTTTTGAGTGTACATGTTTGGGCTTCTATCGCTTGTTGGGCCATTTTGCTTCTGTTGGGCCGGCCTTTGTATAAAGAATAAATCATGGGCCTTCTAAGTGGGTGGGGTGCTAAACCCACCTATAACACTTTAGTATCAACACGCAAGAAAATCAACGGTTAAGGCTGGAGAAAACATCAACTCCGGGGAAGACAAGAGTCTGGTAAACAAAAAGAATGGAGAGTCCAAACAGAAGGATCCAAAGGATGAAACAAAATAAGGTATGGATAGGTATTTGGTGTGATTTTTCATCATTTAGTAATGAGAGTATCAGTAGGATACATGTCAAAATGTTTTCGATCTCATATACATATAACTACATTTCATCTCTCTAGTTTAAGTTTTTATTTCGGTTTTAAGTAATGGTTCTAGTCTCTGGTCTTTTTGTTTCAATAAAGAGAGCAACTATAAGCTTTTCTCTCGTTGTTGTACTACCACATGGATTATTAATAAAACTCATATCAGCTACTTGGTACTTTATCTTCGGTTAGTAAGCTGGATTATTTGGAATATGTTTATGAAACAAACAAACTATCCAATTCAAATGGGGAAGGTATTTAGGAGGGGCATTTTTTCTCCTGAGTCCCAGTATGTATTAAGATGGGATTTTCGGCAAGAGTGACACTTTTTCGCGTGGCATTTAGAAAAGTAACACTTTCGTGTTTGAATTAATCCAGTGATACTTATTCACTATTAGAAAAAGTGAAACGCGATTTTGCCCCCAGGAGTGTGAGACACAGCCCATTCCAGCGCGTATGTCGTATGGTCGAAGGGCAATCACGTGACTATCACCTTCCAAGCGTGGCGCGTGAGGCAATAGCAACTGACATGATGTTGATTTTTTTATATTATTATTTTCCGCCAATCACTTAGCATTTAATGCTAATTAGGTTTACTTAGCCTATTTAATTAATAGAATCTGAGTTAACTTTCAGCACTTATCTCACTTCAACACAGATCTTGGCCATACATCCGATTGGTTGTTGCTGATGATAGTGGCGTGGAATTAAATTCAGTGGTTTTGTGGTTTATTTTCGTTTCAGATCTGCATTAATGGCGGAGGTAAGAATTAAGCCTTTGCGATTTTACCGTCTGTAAATCTTTATGTTTATGGAACAAATAAATTCCTCGGTGAATCTGTCGGATTGTAAGTATGAACGTATACCAGTGGTATACTGTTCATATGAACGTCGTCTAATACGTGAATAGGAAAATTTGCGTTACTTCCAAGCTTTGGATCTGTCTCTGACTCGTTATTCGCTATTTTGGAAGTATGACCTCTCTGTATCTTATTTATGCTTTGCTCTTATGAACATATGATACGGTCTGGAACAGAGTTCTGACCAGATTTCGTTTTTACTCTGAGATTGAATTTTATACAGGTTCACAAATTTCATTTATACAGGTCGATATTGGCCACCTTCAACACCTCAGTCGAGTGGGCCAACTCATAGAGATTTTTGCAAACGGAACCAACGGCGAGGAGGTCAACTATATCGTTTGATTGAGCGAGCCGGTTGATGACGTCAATCTGGAAGGGTTCTGGTAGTTGAAGCATATTTTTTTACCACAGCTACACGCTAGGAAAGGAGAGAAGTGTGAAGGAAGTGCTTCCTAATGCGCACTTACGTAACCTTATTTATACAAAACTGGAGAAGAAGTGAACGAGGTACCAAGACCTGGCCAGATGTTCTACGCCGACCATTTGAGTGATAGTGGTATAATAAAAATTATTTGAAAAATAATTTCTGTATTACTTGAATTGGGTCTTAGGGTGCAGTTATTACGAGATGTAAATCCCACCTTAGAATTGAAGTATGAGTTGACATATATCTGTAACCCACTTAATCTCCGTATTTATTATCCCACAGAGATAGAAAGGGTTAAATTAATAATGTAAGCGTACTTGTCATCGATTAGACTTAGAACCACTGCAGTCACATTTGAATTACAAGCATCGAGCCGTGTGCAGTTATGTATTAATAAAATCTAATAATACAAACCGTATGGATATTGTTTTTATTGAGATTAAGATCCGATTCTTGCTGTGGAAAATATATTTTGTAGACAATATGCCATATAAAAGGGGCGTGCGGTAAAAGGGGCTTACAAAAAATTATACCACACGTACATATAAATTAGAATTGAGTACTGAACCGGACGTCGTGACAATGAACAGGGATAAGATGACAACCGTGAACGTTCACGAATATCTTGAATGAAAGTTCATTACCTCACAAAAACATAAAGGCTAATTCACCACATAAGCCTTAGCCTGATAGCCACGCTACGTCTAAAACAGTGCTCGCACACGTATTCCTCGTTCCAATCAAAACCACATTCACACTCTGCCCCGTGCCTAGGTGGTCGGAATGTTCGGAAGAACCCACCATCGGTCCTCACCGGGGCCCCCTCTCTCATCGCCGCCACGGCGCGAACTATCCAGCGCGCAACACCCCTCGCGAAATCTAGATCTTCCCACCAACGCAACGACTCAAGGATGTCAGACCCTTCGCCCGATCTTCCTTTCATCAAGTGACACAATCCTGTCGCCAGCACGTTGTATGGACATGTTGCGCGGCCTCTCTGCAAAATGCAAATGGCTGTGTCGCAGTCTCGTTCGACAAAGGCAACACGTATGCCTTCCATCAGTAAAGCCGTCGGATTTCCAGCGTCAAGGCACCTACCAGATTCATACAAGTATAGTCCCGCTACGTTAATAGTAAGGCGAATAAACCTACTTCACTATCTCCATCAAGTTACGTTACCTTTCAAAGAAAGCCCTTCCGGTGCTTCCTATCCGGACATGCCCCGCTCTCAGCTTGAAGCAGTCGATGTTGGCCAGCTTGAGCACCTCGGCCGAGTGGGCCAACTCATATAAATCTTTGCAAACGGAACGAACAGCAAGGAGGTCAATTATGTCATCTGATTGAGCGATCCGGTTGATGACGTCAATCTGGAGGGGTTCTGGTAGTTGATGCATAATGTTTTACCACAACAATAAAACTTGGAATGTGTATAGATGGATAGTGTTTGAAAATGTGTATTGATAAGACCTTACAAATACTAAATAGATCAGAACAAAAACGCGGAATTATTAATGCCGTCCTCATGGGAAAAGATGGAAGTAATAATATTGACTTGACTTAAGTCTACAATAATTTACTCAAGAACTAAATGCTCGAAATTAATGATATGAACGTTGGTCTTAAAGAAATGAACGTTCACATTAACATATTACCGTTTTGAAAAGTCTTCCCCGCCATTTTTTAAAAGAAATTGCAATTTTAACAAAATAATGTCGAAAGATGTTAAATTCCTGAAAATAACGATAATATGCTATACTTGAACGATAGTCATTCATCGAAGTTAAATTAACGGAGACACATGTTGGGGGGAAAAAACACAGGTGTGTCGCGATACACATTTTAATGGGATAATTTTAATGGGATATCTAAACGAGATAGTTGATCACATCACTGGCATACTTGGCGCGGATTATGGGAACCTTGGATTCATTAATCGAGCGCACCTCGTTAATGCTACAGTTGCTGCTAAGTATCTCGAGATACTTAACGATTACCGGCCCACTGTCAGCAACATCTATGTTTTGCACCACGTAATCACGTACCCTATACTTCCAAGACCCAATGGGTTTGGTGATTCTTCTTCGTCGACCTATCTGGTTCACTAGGTATGGTAGCATCGTCGTGAATGGGGCCATTGCCTTTGCCACCTCCTCACTGTTGCTGTCACCATGCCTGGTGTCCAACAGTTCGACCTTTCTGGACTGTACGTCGACAATCAGTCTAACCCACCTGTCCTCATGCCACCTCATCGGCATGTAAATGGTTTTCGCAGATGTACCCCAACGGAGCTGGGGCAAACCACTTTCCTGACAACCCGATAGGTATTCAACCAAAAGCAAAGGCCACTTGAATACGAACGCATTTTCACCGTAACCAGATTCAAAGTACCCACTCTGGAAGGATTCAAAGGTTCTCACCAACGTATCCGCGAACAGAGAATCAGCAATGGTTATTTGGGCTGTACGGTAAGCCGTCTTACGTCTCGTCCATACAACCGACAACAGAAGCCGCATTTGCTGTGCATATAAAAGGGTTCCGTTATGAATACATAACAACTTTATTTTATAATAACCCTCAACATAGCCCACATTATAGTAAAACAAACCTCGTAATCCAGATTAACACCCAAATCACCAATTTCACTGATCACCGAGGTAGTCACAACTAATCCACTACGCAAGGTGATTTGCCTGAAAACAGTAATGGTTTTTTGTGTTAATCATAAGATAAATAGTGACTCAACTAATAATGAGTTAGCTGATTGGGGCTTAGGTTACTTACTTTCTCCCTGCAAATCTCACGGCGGCCTCGGTGGCCGCCTGCGGCTCATCGCAGGTTACGTCGTCGAGAGGGTGTAATGTCGGTTCACCTAATCTCTTCGGTCTAAATAGATTGACGAATGGGGAGTCATAAATCGGGTTCCGGCCTTTCTGTCTGTCTCCCCTCCGAGGTTATTCCCCGTCGCATGTCTCATCGTCTACCAGTTTGATTACCGGGAATACACTCAGGGGAACCACGTCCAGGGGCGTGACAGTTGGAGCCCCAACATTCTGGACCGGCGATCGATAAGAGGACCCTTGGTCTGCTTCATTAACCTGCGGAAATTTGTCATCTTCACCACCGACGTGTGATTTTTTTTCCTGCCCAACTGACGGAGTGGCAACCTCGGGTGCCTCCTGTAATGTTGCGCGTACTGATTCCTACAGTATGAACGTTCATATTAAGCGTGTGTACGTTCACGGGTGCCATTTATGATCGTAAACACGTTTTATCTACACACATACAGTTTCATGAACATGGGCTTTTCTGTTTTCTCCGTCAATTGATGTCAATCCCGAATCCCGCCCATTCCTTTGATCATCCGTAGACGCTGACCGCACCGGCTTACGAACAATTGTAGCAGCTGCACCCTACAAAACAAATGTGACCGACTTTATAAATGTACGTTCATATGCGTTCTGATTGTTCAAAAATATAGGTTTGCTCTTTACCATTTCCATCATGGCATACTGGGCGATTTCCTCATCCGCGGTTGCGGCACCAGCTTCCTGGGCAGATGTAGAAGGTACATTCTGCAAAACAATGTTAGTATATCGACCGTAACGTACGTTCACAGATATGCTTCATATCTAGATAGGATTGGGGTAAGTAAGGCGGATCTGGCTACCTCTGGAGGTTGTCCATATGTAAACAAGGGATCCAAGGCATCATCCATATGTTCCTGTTGTACGTGATTTTTGTTAAGATTTAAAAATTTCATCTACTCGGGTTGTGTCATGTTAAGGGATCTTACCAAGACTGTTGAAGAGGCCGGTGGGTCGATCGTCTCCTCATAAGATGCGGCCAACGGGTCTTCGACAAACGGCGCTTTAATCGACTCTTCCTTATTAGGCACATCATCCATAATAGACCCTGCTTCTTCAGCAACCGCTGTTTGTCCTGCTTCCTGACGGGTGCATGATCATATATTCGTTAATGAACGTTCACAAATAATCATGGTCGTTCACAAACCCTGCTTAAGCACATACCGTCGATTGGTTAATACCCGAAGAAGGGTTCAATTGTTCTTCATTCTCCACTTCGTCCCCTGCACTTGGACTAGCCACTTCCTGCACATGGGAATTTCGCCTTCACATAGTGCACGTTCAAGTGGATATGTTTCGGGTGTTTAAATTCAATTGACAAAAAAAGAAGACCTTATCCAGCGCCTCCTTAGACAGCTTCTTCTTCTTCCTTGGTCTTCCATGGATATGCTTTTTACGTTTACCGGGTTTTTCCTTGGCCAACGATCTTTCGACATTCTCAACATGTTCCTGTCGAATGAATGTTCATATATATATATATATATATATATATTGATGTACGTTCACAAAAGTAAATGATCGGTCACAAATTTAGACTAAGCCCATACCGTCTCTTTCCCGCTAAGGAGCTTCTCGGCCGCCTCATTACTATCTCCGTCCAAAGTGACCACATCTGCCGCTTCGTTTCTTTCTACCGGCGGTACGTTAACCAGACCCGAAGACTTAGATCTTCCAACGCTCTCAGCTTTTTCCTATCGAATGAATGTTCATATGTTTATTAATGCACGTTAACAAATAAACATGACCGTTCACAGCTTTAGACTACGTACATATCGTCTCTTTCTCGGCCACCTGATTTCTATCTCCGTCCAAAGGGAACAGATCTGCCGCCTCGTTTCTTTCCTCGGGCGGTACGTTATCCAGACCCGAAGACTTTGATCTTCCAACGCTCTCAGCTTCTTCCTATCGAACGAATGTTCATATGTTTATTAATGCACGTTCACAAATAAACATGACCGTTCACAGTTTTAGACTAACTACATACCGTCTCTTCCTCGGCCGCCTGATTTCCATCTCCGTCCAAAGGGAGCACCTCTGCCGCTTTGTTCCTCTCATCCGATAGGACGTTATCCGGCACGCCTTCGTCAACATCGACCTGGACTGTCGATTCAGAAAGTGTAGCACGCTCTTCAGTACGCTTTTTCTTTCTTAGAAACGGTTTGGCCTTGCGATTCTTCTGCTTGCGTGCCACATTAGAAGCAGCTACGGCCACAACACCTTTAGGACAATTTCTTGCACATGTTTTAGGGCTTTGCTCAACAAAATCATCCGACAAAACATCCATGGCTACGTTACCTGCAGGCGCTTCCTATAAGAATTAAACATCAAAGGTTAGAGCAATGTATAACAACAAATGTACGTTCATAAAGATAACAAGGGGTTCACAATAAATTACCGGCTGCTTCTTCTCCTTCCGCTTTTTACTGGTACTTCCTACGGACTCCGATATTCTCGTGGAACGCTTAGTACAGGCTATAGGGTCAACGCTGCCACTGACACGTCCTGTTTGGGAAGACTCCATAAATGGAGTAGCGACGCCGGTGAGCACCTCAGATTCAAAGTGGACACGTTTTTTCTTCTTCTTTTTCAAACTAGGATCAGGGATACACATGCCATCATCTGGAATCACGTCGTCCTCTTTACTTTCCATGACCCGCTTCTTATCCACCCTAACTAAGTGGTACTTTTTCAAAAGCGTCTCAAGGGTTTTCTTGACAATGGCCTCCACCTCCAGCCGCCACTCTTGCACCCACATAGATTTACTACATCCTACTGATTCTAATACGGCTTCACCAATCACCGCCTCCCTCCCCTTCACCCACCAACCTTCATCCATTCTAGAGAAGCTCCTTCTCGCAGAAGGACCTGCGACACCATCGACATCAACGCTGCAATTGCCTCTCTTCTTTCCCTTTCCCTTCGTTTCACTCTTCTTACGTTCTTTCTCTTCTTTGTTCTTCGCATAAACTGCCATCTCCTCGGGTGTCAGCACCCTAGGACACGATCTGTCTCCTCCGGGCCAAGAACTACGATTTAGCTATAGGGACGCATTACCCTCTTTGAGGATTACTTCCAAGTAAGCTATGCTCTCATCCTCCTCCTCATCATCATCACTCAATTCCCACATTTTAGGATCCTCTTCTTCACCGGAGGCATGAAGAATTGAATCTATAGTAAGCTGTAAAAGTATCATAGCTTTGTCAATTAACATCGTCTACAACAACGAAACTGCTATATAACTTGATAAGATATATACGTTCACACAAGTATATTTACTTTTTCATATATACGTTCATATGCATAATATCATAGATGTATACGTTCACGCAGGAGACTATAATATGCCTAAAGGATCATGTATCATACCTCGGGAAGACTCTCGACATTGATGAGATCTTTGTAGTCGATAGTCTTCTTTTTGTACAAGCCACTGCAGGAACGAGGGGTGAAGTCTAGCTCAGCAGATGCACTTGGGAGCTTAGACTGTAGCTCCATTATTGTTTCAAGGGCAAGCAGCTGAATTGCTATCGGGAATCCTCGCATGCTTATCGAGGCCATTGTCACCCTATCCTTCATTCCCTTATTCCTTACCATATCCGTGAATTTGAGTATGGTTAGCTCAAACGCCTTCCGGCCCCATGGAAACGATAAAAACTTGTCCACATCTTTGACAAGTTCAACGGTCTTACGGGAAACCTTTCCGTACTGATTCACAACGGCAACCACCCTGACAGCAAGTATGACAAGGGCTAGCTGCAGCCGAGTATCTCCCTCCATTGTTTCCCTGACTTCAGACGGTTGATGAGCTGATCGATACTCCTGTCTTTGCCCATCTGCCCAGCCGCAATCAATGTGTCCCAATGATTAGGAGCAACTGTTTAAAGGCAGAAAATACAGTTTATTAAATCATCTTACAACACTTACAAGCCAATTTACACATGTATCAAATACTCTCTCAACCAAATAAGGTTGGTGATGTACAACATTCACTCTCTACTACTAAATAGGGTTGGTCCCACATACCTTGCGGTGCATCCACGGGCTGCTCGTCAGAAAGGTTCACGGCCTCCCCCTCATGTTCTTCTGATACAGTTTCTGCTGCTTCGGAAGAGGTTTTCTCGTAGGGGTCACATTTCAATCCAGTTACTAGATAAAACTCCCTTAAAGAGAACTTGATCGCCTTAGGGCCGAAGATAAACCAACGCTCGTGACATCTATTACACTGCACCTGACGTGTGAGAAGACCACGTACCAGTTGCCCCGAAAATGCCAGTTTTCGCAAAGGTATATCGAATAACTTCCCGAACTGCGACCTCATGATTTTGTCCATCTCCTCCTTGTGATCTTTCAAGGCAAGAGATAATTCCACTAAATAGTCTGTTTTAGAGTAGGAATAAAGTTTCCTGCCTGTTGGATAGTGATTCCGACAGAACCACCTCTCCGGTAACCGAGGGTCGCAAACATCGTCATCATACTCAAACGGTGGTATGCAATCTTGATCAAGGATAGCTGTGTATACGAACAATTAAAAAAAGTAATTAAGTTTTTAATGAACGGCCATACAGGAATAGAACGTTCATATCCGATTTAGAAACCGCTCCGACACAGTTATTCCTTTCAAATACATACAACCAAACAAGATTCATAAAACCACCCCAACAATAACATAAAACCCTAATTACGGAAAAAATCATTAACATCAATTTCACAATTGAATGAATTATCATTTGCATCAGATTTCTCCAATTGAAAACCTAACCCAAGCCACACTGGCGAACTCCAAATCGATAAATAAAACTTGTTCACTTAACATGCACCGAAAATCGATTAACATTCAAGAGAGTTTCTAACCGGAATCCGCGAAAGCGTCGCTGTTGTCTCTGCGGCTCACCATTACTTCTCTACCTCTGTTACTCTGGTTCTCCCCACGAAGGATAATGAAAGAAAGATGATGGGTTTTGCTATTCCACTTTAATTTAAATTTTGGCAGTTTATTTTTTACTTAAATGTTAAATAAATTAAAAATAAACAGAACAGCCCTCCCTATACCACGCGCAGTCTAATCACATTAAAATATTAATATTAAATCGGTGTCAAAAAAAAGAACGCCCATTCGCGTAAAAATGGATGACGTGTCTATGTAAGGGCATATGTGACAAATCCATGCTGGAAGTGTCACGTGCTTTATGACACCGAAATTAAGTGTCAGTCCCTGCATAAGAGAGTGAATAAGTGTCACCCAGCCCAAAAACCGTATTAAGATCTAGTCAAATGAAAATGGGGCATATACTGAGCATGTGGCGACAGTTGATTATGTTCAAGTCTACGTACTTTCAGTTGTGTTTTTTGCGGTTACAACCTGTCATCTGGCTAGGGTATCACACCTAGTACTTGTTTAGATTGGTAATGAACAATCGCAGCATGCTAATCCGGGTAATATTCTGGATTTGGAGATCTTATTGGATTCTATATATGAGGTTAACTTTGCGTTTTTTTTTCCATTGTATCAAGCTGATGACAATATGTTGGGTTAGTTGTGAAATGGAACAAGTATTATGTTTTGTTTTCTTGATACTGATTTTCATTCTGAGCACATGGATGACTACGATCATTTCTTGGAGATGTAAGAGGCTAAGAGACCAACAATTAAATGGGAGTTCTAAGAATGCGGTTTTCACGATTGGTGTATGGAGCAAAGGAACCTTTAATACAAGAATCCTATACGGCTTTTGCAATCATCAAAAATGTACGAGCTGAAGGTATACCAAGTGCTTTATATAGGAAAGTAGTTTAGTCTCTCCCGGCCTCAATGTAACAAGACGGAATTCAGTCGATCATGAAGGAATGCACAAGGATACCAAAGTAAGTATGTGGATCAATCAGTTTACATAAGTGTGGAATTTTATTTTTTGGGATGTAATTGTGAGGAATGGATTTTTATGACTTTTCAAATAAAGAAAAGGGATCAAAACTTTTCTATTTGACACTTTTCCCAAGGTGTCGCCCAAATTTCGTTTTCAGCTGTCTGTCGTTCGTCGTTCTTCACTCCTTGTTGTCACCTTGCCGGCTCCGATGTTGACTTCTTTCTCGGCGTCCCCTCTCGTGTTTCTCATATTTTTCCGCGTTAGAGATTTGTTTCAGTTAGGATCTACGGTAGTGTTGCCGAAGTGGCTTCCGGTAAGCCTTGGCGGTGGCTCGTCCGAGGTCTGATGGGTTGACGCTTTGTCTTCTCGCTCCTTTGGATGGTGGGTAAGGTCTTTGGTTGAGAATCCTTTAGCTTCAACGGGTTCTCTCGACGGTGTCCGATTGTCGTGCGGTTCAGTTTCCATCCTTCTCGACGGTGCTCCGAGAACCTTGAGGACAGGATCTCGGATCCGGAGAGACTGTTATATATGGGTTTAGCACCCCATCTACTTAGCAGGGCCCAATACATGTTTTCTATACAAAGGTCGGCCCAACAGAAGCAAACTCGGCCCAATAAAGCAAAGGCCCGAACATACACACTCAAACCGAGCCCATCATTATCAGCTCGGCTCGGCCTGTGACAACAAAATAGCTCGGCTTCATTAACAGCCAAAGGAATATACAGCGTGGCCCATCTCGTCATCAAGTACAGCCCATCCACACGAGCTCGACAAGTGGTTAACGGCCTGTAAAAAGTACGACTATATTTTACTATAAATAGGAGTCGTCACTGTACATTATTGTAACTTTTTGGGATTCATGCACTTCTTACTACTTTCTCTCTCTAGAGTTAATATTTCCCGAATTATAAACCGAGCTCGTCTCTTGACCAGCTCAGGGTCTCTGAATACAATACGCTCGTTACAGAGCAGCTCACTCTCTTCGATTAATCACCAAACATTTCTCTATCTTGACTCATTGCCGAACCTAGTCAGTTCTTCTCTAAAGATAAACTTTAACCCTCGGACCCGAGCACGTCAACTCTCCCGAGCAAGACGCGAATTCGAACCTTTGTGACAAGCTCGGTTATCACAATTGGCGCCGACTGTGGGGAACTAAGTTTTTTCTTCACTAACCGATATGATCAACAATGACAGGATTGCCACCGAACCAGGACTTTGTTCTTGTGATAGAAAAGTCCACCTCGGGAACAAACTCTTCTCAAGCAAGGGGCCAAGCTCAGCCTCAACACGTCTCTCAAGTCATGGATCCAATCATCCAGCCGGCGGGCGCCGAGCAGCAATCTCCAAACACCGAGCAGCCTCGGCAGGAAACGAATGACCAACAAACCGAGCAGAACACTTCTGTCTTGCTCAGAGCTCTCATGACACAAATTTACGAGTTGTCTCAAGGAAGTAACGCCCGATTAGAACAGCTCGCAACAGCGCACGCGGTATGCCAAGGTCAGATCAACGATCTGCGGATGGCGAGCCAACAGGCCTCTGCTCCTCAGACTCGTCTCAACCGAGCATTTTTCCATAACGCAACCCCTTCGAATCCTAGGAGTCGAATAGTCTCACAGCAAACCGAGGATACCGGAGAACCTACCGACGACGAAATTCTAAACAACTCGACTCAGGATACTCTCAGGGATAACGAAATCGAGGACCTGAAACTGATGCTGAAAAATATGACATCAAAAGTCCACCAGGAGATTAGCTCGGCGCCAGAAATCGATCGTGTGATAGAAGAGACTCAAAACACTCCTTTTACTCAGCGACTCATGAATACTCAAACCGAGCATCCAGCTTCCACGATCAAGATCAAAATGATGACATATGACGGAAAAACCGACCCGAGGCAATTTCTAATAGCCTTCCGCATAGCGATGGGACGAACCCACTTCAGCCTCGGAGAACGGGACACATGCTACTGCCAACTGTTTGTCGAGCATCTGACAGGATCGGCACTAGACTAGTTCTCTCGTCTGGAACCAAACTCAATAGATGGATATGACGACCTGACTCATGCCTTCGTCAAGCACTATTCAATGTACATACAAGAGGAAGTATCCAACTCCGACCTATGGGCCATTACTCAGGGACCAAAAGAGAGTCTCTGATCTTACATAACCCGCTTTAAAAACGTGCTCGCCCAAATTACGATCACAGACAGCGAAGGCCTTCCCTCCCTAAGGAACGGCCTATGGTACGAGTCTTCCGAGAAGAACTCAAGAAGAACAGACCAAGCTCCCTCGAGGACGCTCTTCACCGAGCATCGATTTTTATTGATCTCGAGGAAGAAAAAGAAACGTTGGCAAAGAAGTTCGGACCCAAAAGATCCAGCACGAAAGAAAAGGCCGAGAAAAGCTCTGAACAGTACGAACCACGGCAGCACTTCGATCAGGATTACAAAAGGTCCAAAGAAGAAGACATGGCAAGAAAGGGAAAAATCGTCCTACTACGCCAACGACCAGGACCACAACGACCAGGACCGCAGCGACGAGCGATCGTACCAAGGTCAACGTCAAGATCGGCCCCCCAGGGCTATCAAGATCAAAGCCAAACCAAGCCCTGGAACAACAAATTCGTTCGGGGAGGAGAGAAGAGTAAACTTCTTTGCGACTATCACCATCGAGCCGGACACAGCACCGCGGAATGCAGAAATCTGCAGGCTCTCTTATATGCCGATTACCAGAAAGACGGCAAAAAATTGGTACTCAATCGCAATCAGCATCCCCCGAAGCAGGTTAACCAAGTGTTGCAGCCGAAGAACGAGGCGGAACACTTCAAACTCGTTCAAGAAGCACGAAAGAAACAAGTAGCATTCGCCGAGGAAATCGAACAAATAGACGCCAACACGGCAGCCGCAAACAAACGAGATCGCGACAAGGATAAGGAGGGAACACCTCCACCAAGAAAACGAATTAACATGATAATGGGTGGACTACCAATGGTCAACGATTCAGTCCGATCGATCAAAGAATACGAGCGTCGAGCCATAGCCGCCCAACATTGGCAACGAAACACCAGCGACGAGCTCAGAATCGGCGGCGATATCATCTTCGCCGAGCAAGATGCCGAGGGTATGGACCGACCACATAACGACCCACTCGTCGTCGCTATGCGAATAGGCGATTGCGAAGTCTCAAAGATCCTGGTAGACACTGGAAGTTCAGTAGATCTGATCTTCAGGGAAACAATACAACGAATGGAACTCAGTGATTATCGCATCAAGCCATCAATGAAGCCACTAACCGGCTTCTCAGAAGATTCGATCAACACGATCGGGATAATTAAACTCCCCGTCTACGTTGGCCGAATCACCAAGCTGATTAAATTCGTGGTCGTTGACCGACCAGCAATCTACAACGTCATTCTCGGTACCCCTTGGATCCACGAGATGAGGGCGGTTCCATCCACGTACCACCAATGCGTCAAGTTTCCCACCCCGTTCGGCGTGTTTACGCTAAGGGGAGATCAGAGGATATCCCGAACGTGCTTCTGCATCGAGCACAAATTGCGCCGCAAGTCGCAAGCCTACCTGGTCGCCGAATCGCAAATCGAGCTACCACCGCCTGATCGGCCTCAGAAAGATGCAGTAATACAAGCCAACATTGACATTAGCGATCCCGAGCGTTGCGTCGGGATAGGAGCCGACCTTCGCAAGGATTTACAGGACAAGCTCATCGAATTCCTTAAGCAGAACGCAACGACCTTTGCATGGACAATTGACGACATGACTGGGGTAGATCCATCTATCAGATGCCACGAGCTGCATGTCGACCCAATCTTCAAGCCAATCAAGCAAAAAAGAAGAAATCTCGGTCCCGAGCGTGCCAAAGCCGTCAACGAAGAGGTCGAGCGATTAACAAAGGACGGATCAATCACCGAAGTAAAATATCCAGATTGGTTGGCAAACCCAGTGGTCGTGAAAAAGAAGAACGGCAAGTGGCGAGTTTGCGTGGATTTCACCGACCTTAATAAGGCTTATCCCAAGGACAGTTTCCCTCTCCCACACATTGACAGGCTACTTGAGGCAACCGCCGGACACGACCTCCTTTCATTTATGGATGCTTTTGTAGGGTACAACCAGATCATGATGCACCCCGACGACCGCGAAAAGACCTCTTTTATAACCGACCGCGGTACTTACTGCTACAAGGTGATGCCTTTCGGACTCAAGAACGCATGAGCAACATACCAGCGCCTAGTCAACCGAATGTTCGCCGACCAACTCGGCAAAATAATGGAAGTCTATATCGACGACATGCTCGTCAAATCCACCTCGGCAGACGACCACGTCGGCCATTTGGCAACATGTTTCGCGAGTCTAAACAAGTACGTGATGAAGCTGAACCCAACCAAATGCACATTTGCAGTAACGTCGGGTGAATTCCTTGGCTACATCGTCACACGAAGGGGAATCGAAGCAAATCCGAAGAAGATAACGGCGATTACCGAGCTCCCATCCCCAAATAATACACGAGAAGTTCAAAGACTAACTGGGCGAGTCGCATCTATGAACAAGTTTATCTCACGATCAACCGATAAGTGTCTCCCGTTCTGCAACCTCCTCCGAGCGAACAAGAAATTCGAGTGGGACGCGAAGTGCGAGGATGCGTTTCAACAACTGAAAACCTAACTATCAACTCCACCGATCTTAGCCAAACCCGAGGAGGGCGACACGCTCTACTTATACATTTACGTATCCATTTCGGCAATAAGCAGCGTGCTCGTTTGAGACGACCGAGGAGACCAAAAACCTATTTTCGACATAAGCAAGGTCTTCGACGACGCGGAAACACGTTACAACACACTCCAAAAACTTTCACTGGCCATCGTTGTCTCGGCAAGAAAACTTCGCCCCTATTTTCAGTCACATTCGGTGATAGTACTCACGAACCAACCGATCAGAACGATCTTGCACAGCCCGAGCCAGTCAGGCAGAATCGCCAAATGGGCAGTCGAACTAAGCGAGTACGACATTGAGTACAAACCAAGAACCAGCGCCAAGTCGCAGGTCCTAGCAGATTTCCTAATCGAATTGCCACCCGAGCTGACCATAAACGACGGTGAGATTCCAAAGGAAAAGTGGACGTTATTCGTGGACGGCTCTTCGTCAAGAAACGGTTCCGGAGTGGGAATCAAGATTACATCCCCGACTGGCAAACTTATCGAGCAATCCTTCCGATTGGAATTCCCAGCTTCTAACAACGAGGCCGAGTACGAAGCACTGCTCGCCGGCTTACGGCTAGCCGAGGTGGTAGGAGCAAAGCAGGTAGAAGCGTTCGCTGATTCCCAACTCGTGGTGAACCAATACAACGGCGAATACGGAAAAAAAAAACGAGCGTATGGACGCATATCTGAAACTTTTCCAGCAGATCGTCGCACGAATCGGATCTGTTACGTTAACCAAGATCCCCCGAAGTGACAACTCTTCCGCAGACGCTCTAGCTTCCCTAGCCTCGACCTCCGATCCCGACCTCCGCTGAATCGTCCCAGTCGAATGCATAGCTCGACCGAGCATCACCCCGGACGAAGACGTATTACTTATCACATAAGAAGAAGATGGGATGGACGATGCTTACAAAAGCAACGGGGAAGTTATCAAGGTCGCCAACCCCGAACCAACATAAGCTGTCGACTGGAGAGACGAAATCAGAGAATACATACTCAACGGGAAGGTCCCCGAGGACCGCTGGGCAGCACGACGACTAAAAGCTCGATGTGCGCAGTACGTAATGATGAAAGATGAATTGTTTCGATGGAGCGCGTCCAAGGCCCTCTTACGACGCATAAACGGGCAAGAAATCCAGTGGGTCACCGAGCAAACTCACGAAGGAGCAGGAGGAAATCACACAAGTGGCCGAGCATTGGCCGCAAAAATTAAACGACATGGTCATTTCTAGCCGACCATGATCGCCGATTGCGAAAATTACGTGTCCCGATGCGAGAAGTGCCAGAGGCACGCGCCGAGCATACATCAGCCCGCCGAGCTCCTCACCACTGCGGCTACGCCCTACCCCTTCATGCGATTGGCAATGGACATCGTCGGGCCCCTCCCAGCCTCGTACCAAAAGAAATATATTCTCATAATGACCGACTACTTTACAAAATGGGTCGAAGCGGAGTCCTACTCGGAGATTCACGACCTCGACGTCCAGAAGTTTGTCTGGAAATACATAATTTTTTGCCACGGTGTCCCGTACGAGATCGTAATCGACAACAGATCTCAATTCATTTCTAATCTATTCGAAGGGTTCTGCGCGTGATGGAAAATCCGTCTGCGCAAGTCTACCCCGAGATACCCACAAGGAAACGGGCAAGCCGAGGCAACCAACAAAACAATCATCGATGGACTCAAAAAACGAATGGAAAGTAAAAAAAGGCCTTTGGGCTGACGAGCTCGACGGCGTCATATGGTCTCACCGAACGACACCAAGAACATCAACCGGCCAGACTCCTTTCTCCCTCTCCCACGAAATGGAGGCAATGTCTCCCGCCGAGATGTGCGTTCCAACAATCCGTTTGAGCGTTTCGCCCGAGCATGAAGAACTCTACAACAACATGATCATCGACTTCCTCGATCAAGTGGAAGAGCTACGCGACCGAGCACTGCTACGCCTACAAAACTACCAAAAGCAGATCCCCCAACACTACAACAAGAAGGTTAAGGGCCGACGCTTCGTCGAAGGCGACCTCGTCCTCCGAAAAGTATTCGAAAATACTCGCAAATATCAAGCAAGAAAACTCGGCGCCAACTGGGAAGGTCCTTACATCGTCTCCAAGGTAGTAAAGCCTGGCGTTTACGATCTCGTCACGATGAAAGGGGAGGCCATTCCACGCTCGTGGAACACCAACAAACTTAAACGCTACTTCTACTAAGACCAATCAAGCAGCAGGAAAAGGCGACGCAGGCGGTAACCCCGAGCACAAAAAAAAAACCCGAGCATCTCGCTCCAAAAAGCCGAGCACCGTGCTCACAAAAAAAAAACCGAGCATGTCGCTCCAAAACCGAGCTCGCTATACACAAGTTCGAGTAATATGTAAAGTGAACTACGATCGGCTTGATCCCCTTTCGGGGTACGTAGGCAACCTCTCACGAGGCTCAACTATATCAATAATAAAATTTTATTAAGTATGCTTGTTTCCATTACCCGAACAAATCGAAATTCTGGCCAAATGATCGATACAGCACAATCCTAAAGTGCAAGCCGGGCCCAGTTCCCGCACAAGGCTTATCGACAGGAAATAAGCTGAACCTAGCTTTGCACAACTGTCCCAATTAGACCTTAGGGGTAAGCCGAACACTTACTCGCACCCGACCTAAGGGATAAAAAGTGCAGCCTCAAATCCCACGCAACAAAGTAAGCCGGGCCCAGTCCCCGCACAAGGACGACTGACAGAAAAAATAAGCCGAACCCAGATTCGCACAACTGTCTTGGTATATCCTACGGGGTAAGCCGAGCACTTTGCTCACTCCTTGCTAACCACCTAACTTAACCCGATCACACCGCTCGCTACTCGAAATGCACTGTAAAGGCCAAAAACGCGGAATGAAAATTTAAGTACGCGGAAAAGCCCGAGCAAGTCACAAACAGGTAAAATAGAGCCCGAACTTATATTATATTGCAAAAAAAAGTGCAGGGCACATCCGATCATACAAAGAAACCCGAGCCTAGCCCGGTTACAACAACAACGCTACAAAAAGTAAAAAGATGGTTCTAGGAAGCCTCGGTGGAACGATTTTCATCTCGAACCTCCGCCGCATTTTCTAAATGCTCAGAAACACAACCCTCGTCCTGACCCTCTTCTCCGACCAACCCAGCCGCCCGAAGCCTGTCCGCCATCGCAGGGGTCACAACCGCTTGATTAAAACCATACTGGTCAACGACAGGCGTCGTTGGGTTCTCTTCGGGATGATCTTGATCATGTAGAGGCGTCATAACGAAATCACTATCGACCAGGTCCGTGTAATGAATCTCGCTAAGCTCTTGCTTAAGACGAGCAAAATCGGAGTCAGCTCTGGTTATCTTCTCAGCAGGGATGGCAAAGCCTTCTCGAACAAGTGCCTTAAGCATGGCAGCAACAGCGGCGCCCTGATTCATGGTTATCTGTTTCTTCCTCCGGAGCTCTTTCTCCTCATTAGCCTTCTTAATCTTTAAAAGCCGAGCATGTGCCTTGTTCGATATACGCTCCCGTTCATTCATAACCTCCCGATCGCGGGAAGCTTCGAGCCGAGCGATTTCCGACTTCAACTTGATCTCAAGATCTGCCACCCGAACAGTCAGTTCATCAGCCTCGGCCTGAGCATTCGAGCATTCGGTCAGGCACTGCTTATTCTCCGTATCCAACCGAACATTCTCAGTAGAGAGGTCTGCAACCTTCTTCTCCAAAGCAGATACCTTCTCTTCTTCAGCCTTTGAGAGACGAGCGAAGTGCCTCCGTACTAGCCACCCTCTCTCTGAACTCCTCGAGCTCAGCAACGGCTCTCCGAGCCTTGGCAAGATCCCTCTTCAGCCCGCTGATCGTCTGCTCAAGACCGACCCGATCCCTCTCGTATTCATCAAAACACAGGTTGTAGTTGGCAAGCCCCTAAAAAAATATAAAAGAGGATCCGAACTAAACAAAGTCACAAAAAGGAGAGAAGAATGAACAAAGCCTTACCCGAACCATGTCTTTTGCCGCTGCCTTTTTGTATTGTGGAAAGAGCGTTTGGTTAGCCGAGGGCAGTTGTCTCGGCGGGCTATCCCTCAGCATACGAAACAGATCTGCGCAAGCCGTCTCATCACGGATAATTGACTTCGAGCCTTCATACTTAAGAGAGAAGCCGTAGTCGGTGACCACGTCCTCATTCTGGCCCCCCCAGGAAACGAAGTCCAGCAACCTTGTTCCCCTCCTGACCAGCCACTTCATTCTGTTCAGCGACCTCATCCTCCTCCTGAACTTTTAAATGAGCAGTCTCATCAGCACCAGCGTGCTCCGGAGACTCGACCTGAGCATCCACAGTCTCGAAACGAACTACCAACTCTCTTCCTCCCGCATTAGGTTGCTTGGGAACGTCGACCGAGGCTTCGACCGAGTGGTCACCGACTTCTGCTGCAGCAACAACCGCTGCCCTTTTCTTCTTCTTTACCAAGGGAGGCACAACCGAAGTATCCTCGGTCTGCCGATCTTCATTCGCAACGCAAGCTTTCTCCAGTTCGGCACTAGCCGCATCTTCAGTCCGCGACCTTTTCTTAGTCTTCTTCTTCCTTTTTTGACGCTTCTCAGCCTCGATCGCGTCTACGATTGCACTCACCTGACGAAACAAGTCTCGATGATATTCGTTTGCAAAAACCATCCCCGAAGGAACGGGCCCGACCTACGGAGAAAAGGGACGATTAGGATCCAAGTTGACAGGGGGTACCTTCTCGCCGATCAGATTCTCCCCGACATAATCAAAAACCTCAAGATCCATCTGACCCATCTCTTTCACCTTTTTGCCTCCTTTTGTGTAATGAACGTAAGGCTGGTTGTTCAGCTCGATTAAAGACAACCTGCAAATCTCCATATCAGAAACAAAGAAGACAACCTGCAAATCTCCAGATCATAAACAAAGAAAAATTGGAAAAAATGAAAGACGAACGTATACCTGGATCAAGGCTCTCGAAAGCTCGTCTCACCCGATCAGACTTAACCTCCGACCACTTCTTAATCCCCCAAGCGACGAGCTTCTTCAAATCTTCCAGAAAGTTTTCCGGCGGAGGGAGCGTAGTAGGATGACGATCTACAAAAAAAAGAAACGAGCATGAGTTAGTCAATTTAAAGGAACAAGAAAAGCAAAAAGAGATTACCATGAAGACGATTCCATTTTATCCTATATGGCCTATTCGGATCGGGAACCGAAGCCGCATTCACCCGAGCATAAAAGTATCGGTTCTGCCAATCATCAACCTTCGACGGTTTCGCAATAGAAACCTTGAGATCAAAGCGGGACCTCATGCTCACATAGCGAGTTCCGAGAGTCATCCCGTTCGAGGAGATCGACGAAATCTCTTCACAAAACTGAAGACTCATATTTACGCCACATTCGGCAGCTAGAATGGTACAACCGACCAAATTCTGAACGGCCGAAGGGCTAAGCTGGGACAATGCAATCCTCCTCCCCTCGCAATATGCAACGAGCAACTTCGGAAGAGGAAACCTCAGATGAATATGCATGAACCAAAAACCGTACAGACACACCCACTCCTTTGGACAATGCTAGGGTCTCTGGTTTGTTTGGGTTTACGTAACTCGAGCCGACCAGCATCACCACTACCACAATTCTCAATAAGCCACTTCAAATCTTCATCGTTGCACTTAGTCGGACCAAACGAAGAGGACGAGTCTTCTTTATCTTCTCGGAGTCACCTGAGGCTTGTTGACTCATCCTTTTTCTCGACCTACTCCGAACAGGAGAAAGTGTACCGAGCAACGCTTGATCAACCAGATAAATGTGTTCTTCTTTCAAAGGAAGGACGGTAGGCGGTAGCCAAGGCCTCGCCCCGTCGTCGTCTGAATCAAGGAGATGCGGAATCTGAAAGCTCGAGCCACCGAGCGCAGCAGGGAACGAGCTAGCCTGATCACCTCGCGGACTTGATTCGATGATTTCTGTTCGCTCCGAGCTTGCCAAAGAGCCCAACTGCGCAACAGACGAACTAGACTGAGCAGAATTCCCCGGAGACAACCGTACCGAATGCAAGTCATTATGGTCGGACGACGATTGACAACGAGAATTGCTCATACTTACAAATAATGAAACAACAACAACCTAGAGCGAGAAAATTCTAGAGAGAAGGGACAGCGAAATACCTGTGGAAGGAGAGAAATGAAAATAAGAAGAAGCGGGCAGGATATTTATAGCGAAGCGGGAAGTTTTCGAGGGAAGCGCAATTATTACACATATGCAACCCTTCAGTTTCCAGCAACTATAGGCACCATCATTACGCCAATACGACTCTTCAGTATCCGGCATCTTCCCAAGAAACCTGTTGAGATTCCCGAGACAGAAGCAACGGAACGAGCAGACCTCAACAAGCCGACCAGATCCACGCCGAACAGATATTAACCCACCTAAACACTTGACAAATCCGCCGACTTCAAACATCATGAAGACCGACGAACTGGGGGGGGGATTACTGTTATATATGGGTTTAGCACCCCATCTACTTAGCAGGGCCCAATACATGTTCTCTGTACAAAGGTCGGCCCAACAGAAGAAAACTCGGCCCAATAAAGCAAAGGCCCGAACATACACACTCAAACCGAGCCCATCATTATCGGCTCGGCTCGGCTCGGCCTGTGACAACAAAACAGCTCGGATTCACTAATAGCCAAAGGAATGTACAGTGTGGCCCATCTCATCATCAAGTACGGCCCATCCACACGAGCTCGACAAGTGGTCAACGGCCTGTAAAAAGTACGACTATATTTAACTATAAATAGGAGTCTTCACTGTACATTAATGTAACTTTTTGGGATTTGTGCACTTCTTACTACTTTCTCTCTCTAGAGTTAATATTTCCCGAATTGTAAACCGAGCTCTTCTCTTGACCAGCTCGGGGTCTCTGAATACAATACGCTCGTTACCGAGCAGCTCACTCTCTTCGATTAATCACCGAACATTTCTCTATCTTGACTCATTGCCGAACCTAGTAAGTTCTTCTCTAAAGATAAACTTTAACCCTCGGACCCGAGCACGTCAACTCTCCTGAGCGAGACGCGCATTCAAACCTTTGTGGCAATCTTGGTTATCACAGAGACGTTGCACGATGAACCGGCTTCTCGCGGAGTTAGCCTGGAGATGTGACTTGTTCGTTGCTTTTTTCGTCAGATCTGGAGGTGGTGGCGGGTTGACGGTTTCCTTTCTTTGGTGGCTTGTAAATGGTGGGTCTGCGCTCGACATGTCTCTTTGTCGGATCTGTTCTTGGCGTTGCGCTTCATCTCAGGGAGTTGAAAATCCTCTTCCGTCTCAGGTATGGCTGGTTTATTTCGGTCTGGTCTGGTTTGGTATGTCATGGTTAGTGTCTGTGAGATCGGAGATTCACATCAAGGATTTGTAATCGTGGATTTGGACTTTTGGATATAAAGATGATATAGATTTCCTATGAATCAAAGAATATATTGAGATTGATCGTCGAGATAGAACAAACACAATCGAATAGAGAGTACAAAGTATGATAATCGAGCTATCTAGTCGAAGTGTTCTTGATTACGGTTGTAATGTCTTGAATGAAGTCTCCACTTCTTCTTTAAATAGTCCTCGACTTTGATCTCCTTGTTCCGATCTTTCGGCCTCGCCATGATAACGATCTCCGAGATTCGGGGGAATCAGTTGAATCGACGAAGACCGGGTCATTCTTTCTCTATGTCATCTCCTATCGAGCTCGGGCTCGATCGCCTCTTGTTTCGGCGTCTTTTGGGCTTGGTCAGATCATGGCCATGTGGGCCCAAAATGGGTGATGGTCGAGCTCTTTGTCCTGATTATGGATCGGGCTCATGATTATGGGCCCTTGTTTTGTTTGTCAATGGGCCGGATTTCCTAGATGGAAATCCAGCATCAACAATAGCCCCCCAGCCCATTAATTTTGGGCGATTCGAGGTTAATGGGCGGTGGACATCCTTGGGAAGATAAGCGCATGCCTCGGGTGCTGAGAAACCTAATGATTACTTTTGCCCCGTCCGTAGATCTTGTTTCGATCGAACGGCTGAGATCGAGCGCGTGGGTTAAACTAATCTGCCTACAACACGTCGATGGCTGCGACGAATATTCGCAAGCGGATTTCGTCGTCTACCGTCGATCTGGTCGATCGTTAACGGTTGAGATTTCCAGATTCGTATAGACCTTATCGACCTCGATCTACGCGGATGTGACCTCATCATCAGCCGCTTGTTCGTGTCCGTTGATTTTAAATCGACGGTCGAGATCTTAAGAGGTTGAAGGATCTTATCTGTTTCGATCTCCTCGTGATGATTACGAATTTGAAATCGAACGGTTGAGATCACGGGATTTGAAAGATCCTGAAGATCTCGAGAAAGGAGGAGCGAGAGATGGCTTTAAAGGGAAGTTACTTTGCACGATTCCCACTACTGCTCGTAGTACAAATCGGCAAGGTAACTTTCTCTCCTTTACTTTAGTTTTTCGCTTTCTCGCTCTAAGTTTTTTTTTGTTTCAAAGGTTCTCGCTTCCTAGAATTCCTTGTCTCTTCTTCCTTTTTGACTCCGATACATCGATCGTTATGGCTACGAGAGAAACGAGGGGAACAAGCACTTCTCATCCGGCGGGGCCGTTTGGTCCGCACCCTCGGTCCAAGCTGAATCCGGGACATCTCCAGAAATTGAGATCTAAGTGTCGGATTCCTGCCGGAGTCGAGATGGTGATTCCGCTCTCGAGGGAGTCTCCGAAGAACGTCCGGGAGGGGTACTGCTGCGCATCCTACACTTATTTTGATAAGTGTGGGCTTTTCTTCCCAATCTCGCACCTCCTTTGTTGGGTGTTGTCCCAACTTCAGCTCGCGTTTCCTCAGATGACCCCAAACTTCGTTCGGTACGTCATCGGGCTAGGCATCAGAGCGGCCGAGGAGGCAATCGATTTTGGGGCCGAGGAACTCATGAGGGTTTGCTCGGTCATGCATAACACCCGTGCTCCGGGGACGTATTATCTCACTCCCCGCTTTGGGAAGGTGCTCGAAGAGATCCCAAATAGGGATCAATGGCGGGATCGCTATTTCTTTTTCAGGATCAACAACCACTCGGTTGGCGATTTTGATTTTTCTGTCGTACCGAGGCAGTGGGCCGCCGTAGTTTGTTAGGTTTCTAGGTTCTTGCTAGATGATGTGTTTTACCATCGATCGCTGAACCGCTTTTAACCCACCCCTTTTTTTGTTTTGCTCTGTAGAAGCTCCTAAGTCACTCGCTTTAAATCCGATAAAGAAGCGTTGTTAGCTCGCCTGAGAGGGGGGGGATATCAACTGGGACAACTTCACGGAAGAGCGTATACAAACCGCTTTAGGCCCAGCATCCTCATGCTCAGGTACAGACTCGAGCCCGTCGAGTTGCACCGGTCGCGCAGGTCCCTCGTCGGCTACCTTTAGTTCGGGAAGTCCAGCCTGTCCAAGTCCTTCTTCCTCCGGCTACAGGATCCGGAGAAGCGACCATGGAAGCGGAGGATCTACCTCCCTCTTTGACCGGGCAAGAAATAGCTCAGGTCCCATCTGGAGAGCCTGCTTTACGCGACTCTCGATCGAACGACTCGAGGAGGTCGAATGGTCGAAGTCGGGGTGGCCCTCTTCCTCCAGCAGCGAAGAGTCAAAGGACCGACGCGGAAGTGAGCTCGAGAAGATCGAGCCAAAATGTGGAGGCGAGGCCTGCCTCTTCCGGGTCCTCCGGATCTTTTAACTGGCGCTTCAGGCACCAGAAGGAATGTCCGATTGCGGACGATCCAAAGGGCGTGGCCTACCTGCTGAGGCATTTTAAGCCCGCAGGCGTTCAGCTCCCGGTTGCCGGGGATATGGCCCTCGGTGATTCTTACACCGAGATGATGGCGGCCATCGGGAAGGTAGTGGTTTCTTTCCTTCGCTTTATTGATTCGTTTCATGCTTAGTATTCTTTTTTTTTGTAGGCCTTGGAGGCTGCGAACCGGTTTGCGGCTAGGTCTGAGCGCGAGCTGCGTGAAACACCGCAGGCGAGTGAGCTCGAATCCGTCAAGAAGACGGTGGGTGATCTGAACACGCAGCTGCAAGAGGCCTTTGTTCGTGAAGAGGAGCTGAAGAAGAAGCTTTCTTACTTCGACGGGATGGAGGCTCGTCTAATGACTCTCGAGAATCAGGAGGAGAACCTGACCCAAAAGTTGAACATGGCCATTGATCGGGCTCTGGTCGCGGAGGAAGCGAGCCGAGCTGCCGAGGAGGCGAGTCGAGCTGCCGATATGCGGGCCGCGCAATGTCAGGCTGGTTTGGATAAGGCCCTTGCTGACCGAGAGTTTGATATCAAGGTGGCGGCTCACGAGGCAAAGAAAGGGTTGAATGGTCAATACCTCGAGATTCTCGAGGGAATTAAGGTGAAGGAAAGCTAGAGGAAGTTTGCCGTGAGCGCTAAGATAAGGCTTCAGGAGGCCTTGGCCAATATCGCGCTTATTGCCGAGTTTGCCTCTGGCGTGCTGGATCTGACCAAGGAGGTGTTGGACTTGGCTGTGTAGAAGCGGTTGGCCATGGAGGAGATGAACGCCGCAGCGGTGTCAGATTTCAGCATCAGCAAGCTCAATTTGCTGGCGATGTCGGACGACTCGGTGATCTTGGCACGCCCTCTAAACCAAGCAGCTACTCGCCTTGACCAATACGGGTCGAACTTGCCGACCAGAGTTAGCTCGCGAGTTAGCGATGAGGTCGAGGGACGGCTCGAGGAGGAAGGGGCGACCGGCGACCAGACGGGGAATCAAGACGAGGCTTCCTCTCCTTAAAATAATTTCTAATAAACTGTATTTGTTGTTGCCCTAAGGGGCTTTAATTTCTTTTTCAGACCTTCGTTGCCCGAGGGGGCTTTTTTTATTCGCTTTTGGTGTTTCCCTTTAATGGGCTTTTGAAAACTTGAGGACGTTAAGTCCTTCTCTTTTTTTTTTTTACGAATTGCTTTTCAATCTTTCATGTTTTAGCATAGAATTGACTGTTTTAATGCCTTAGCATAGAATTGGTTGTTTTAATGCCTTAGCATAGAATTGGTTGTGATGACAGCTCGAACCTCTTTAGAGAGGTCGAATAAATAACTTGGCTTGAATTGCCTCTGGGAGTTCTCTACGAAATTTTAGGTCGATTGTATTTGAGGTCGAGCTCTTCCTCAAGATTTGTTCAAGGTACAACTCTTTCAAGATGTAAAGTTCGAGCTTGGCGTCGAATTGAAATCAAATACTTTTAAGTATATGATGAATCGAAGTAGAATTACATAGATTCGTTTTGAGCACTTGCGGAGGTCGCTTTGCTTGAAACAACTGTCTCGTCACTCAGGTCGCTTGATTTCAAAGGGATAATTTCAAATCACTTTTATTAGGAGGGACCGTTTCAGGTCGCTTAGAAGGGATAATTTCATATCACTTGATTTTTGAAGAGATAATTTCATATCACTTTTATTAGGAGGGACCGTTTCAGGTCGCTTAGAAGGGATAATTTCATATCAATTGATTTTTGAAGAGATAATTTCAAATCACTTTTATTAGAAGGGACCGTTTCAGGTCGCTTAGAAGGGATAATTTCATATCACTTGATTTTTGAAGAGATAATTTCACATCACTTAGTCTATTGAAGAGATAATTTCATATCACTTGTTTTGAAGAGATAATTTCATATCACTTGTTTTTGAAGAGATAATTTCATATCACTTGGTAAAATGTAAAGGCGAAGTATGTCACGACAGCTCCAACTTTTACAAAGGAAAGAGACATCAATCGAGAGACTTATTTTGATTTCACAAAGATAAGCTAGTATGACTTCATTTGAAGTTGCTGAGCTCAGTAAGAGCTTTGTGTTGGGGGGGGGGGCTGCGCTCGAGATCGAGCTGCCTACGTACCCTTTTAAGGGGATCAAGCCATTTCGCAGTTCGATTATGGGGGATACTCTGAGTGAAAGTATTTTTTGAGGTTGATGATATTCCAGAGTCGGAGTTCAGGTTTCTGGGTTTCCACCGACTTGAGTCGGTAGACCCTGTCCTTCACAATATCAGTGACCTGGTAAGGACCTTCCCACTTTGCTCCTAACTTTCCAGCGTGTTCTTCCTTTTTATGGTCGAACACTTTCCGTAAGACGAGCTCACCTACTTGAAACCTTCGATTTTTAATCCTGGAATCATAGTAGCGGGCTACGGCTTGTTGGTAGTTCTGGATTCGGGTTAGTGCGAGGTTTCTCCTTTCGTCGAAGAGGTCGAGCTCGTCTGTTATCATCTCGTTGTTAAGTTCCTCTTGCCGTGGGCATTCTTCTTTGCGGATGCTTGACACGAGGATTTTGGCTGGTACTACCGCCTCGATTCCATAAGCTAGCGAGAAGGGAGTTTCGCCAGTGGATTTGCGGTGGGTAGTCCGGTAAGCCCAGAGTACGGCTGGGAGCTCGTCCCTCCAGCTTATCTAGCACTAATCGAGTCTTTTCTTAAGGTTATTCATGATCGATTTGTTAGCTGCTTCCGCCAGTCTGTTTCCTTGAGGGTAACGAGGCGTTGAGTAAGTCAACTTTATGTTCCAGGTTCTGCAGAACTCTTTGAACGCGTTCGATATGAACTGAGGGACGTTATCGGTGACGATCACATGGGGTAGTCCATGTCGGCAAACGATGTTTCGCCAGACAAACTCCTTAACGTGGACATCTTTAATCTTTTGGTACGATTCTGATTCGATCCATTTGGCGAAGTAATCTGTCATTACCAGTAGATGCATAGCTTTCTTTCTGCCGGACGCGACTAAGGGTCCCACAATATCCATTCCCCATCGCATGAACGGGTATGGTGAGGAGATCGAGGAGAGTTTCTCTGACGGTTGGTGGATAATCGGGGCGTGCTTTTGTTATTTGTCGCATTTACTGGAAAACGATTCGCATTCGGCGGCCATTGTTGACCAAAAATAGCCTTGTCTATTGATTCGTACGGCCAGAGCTCGTCCTCCGGAATGACTTCCGCAGGATCCGTCATGGGCCTGCGTGATCACAGCTCGGGCTTGCTTCTTATCGAGGCATTTGAGGTAAGGTCCAGAGAGCCTTCTTTTAAAAAGCTCTCCTTGTGTGACGCAGTACCTCGCACTCTGTGTTTTGAGTTTTCGTGCTTCCCATTTATCGTCAGGGATTTCGCCGTTCGTTATGTATCGAATGATCGGAGTTCTCCAATCTTTTCCATCGTCAGGCTCGGATCCTTGACTAGTGGATGCAGTTTGGATCGGTCCATCAGGAACGTTCGCGGCGTACACCACATTTCTTAGGTCGAGATCATCATCGATCTCGATGATGTCGCAACTAGTATCCTTGTGGAGTTCCTGGTGTTCGACGTCGTCCTTTTTGGTAGGCTCGTCTTCTTTCAAGGATAGAGCCTTTAGGGCTATGTCGATACTTGGTTTTTCGATCCCCTCGAATGGTATGATCCTTTTGAGGTTAGGATCTGATGTTGATGCCAACGCGGCCAGGGCATCGGCTGCAATGTTTTTCCCTCGCGGGATTCGAGTTAGATCAAAGAATTCGATCTGGTCAGCGAGGCTGCGGACTACCTGCAGGTACGCTTCCATTCATTCATCTTTGGCCTCGTAGTCGCCATGATATTGGCTCGTGACCAATTGGGAATCACTGAAAGCGTCTACTTCCCGGGCTCCTATCACTATTGCTAGACTGAGCCCGGCTATTAACGCTTCGTTGTTTGACGCGGCGAAGCCTAGTCTGAACGATTGTTATAATACTTCTCCCGTAGGGGAGACTAGTTTTACCCCGACCCCGGATCCTTGCCTCGAGGAAGCTCCATTGACGTGAAGTTTCCATCTCTTGGAGGAAGCCGGGTCGAGTTCGATGGTTGGAGGGAATTCAATTATGAAGTCAGCCAGTACTTGCGCTTTTAAGCACGTCCGAGCCTTAAACTCGATGTCATACTCGTCGAGTTCGATAGCCCATTTAACTAGTCGACCTGACTGGCTTGGACTGTGAAGGATGGTTCTCAGCGGTTGAGAAGTCATCACTATGATTGAGTGCGATTGGAAGTATGGTCGGAGTTTCCGAGCTGATGTGACCAATGCTAAAGCAAGTTTTTCCATAGCGGGGTATCTGGTTTTAGAATCGATTAAGGTCTTGTTGATATAATACACCGGCCGTTGTTCGTTTTGTTCTTCGCGTACCAGGACTCCACTTACTGCTGCTGTAGAGACAGCTAGGTAGAGGTAAATGGGTTCCCCTTGTACTGGCTTCGCCAGTATAGGTGGTTCGCTTAGATAAGATTTGAGCTGGGCAAACGCTTCTTCGCACTTTTCGTCCCAAAGGAACTTTTTGTTCGCTTTGAGTAAGTGGTAGAAGGTGATAGGTCTAGTTTTAATCCCTATTCTAACTGCAAGTGCACAGTGATGTAGTTGTAGTACTTAGGGTATCGAATCCACAGGGACTCCGGTCAACGATAGATTATAAAACAGAAGAGATTAAACTAGGAGAAAGCAAATATGATTAGAAACTAAAAGCAATGCAGAAAAGTAAATAGCAGCGAGTTTGTAAGCAAGGAAGCGAAGCGTTAAGTCTAGGGAGTCCTCAGGAAATCAGGAACACAAGTTAATCAATCAATCGAGATCTAATTAAGAGCTATTCTAGAACTCAAACACAGATATAGAATTAACCAACTGTCTCTAAGTGCAGCAATCCAAATTCTTTTGCAATTACTAACAGATTAAACCAGCTTTAATTCCAAGTTCGATATGTTCACAATCTAATTAAACCAAATTTCTTTGCGAGTAATTAAATCGCTCATCTAGGTTCTTTCTAGCTAATCAACCAACTGTCGTTGCATCAATCAACCTAACATCATAAATCTGGATAGCTACTTCAGATTAAGCAGTAAGAACAATCCTAGATGAAGAACTAACATATATGAATCCCTACAGATCTATCAACCTATAATTCCATGAAATCCCTAATGAGAATCCCTAAACTTAACAGGTAATCTACTCAGACATAATCATCGAGACAGAAAACATCATGAATAGAAAACCAAATATTATAAAATCAAATAAAGAACTGGGGTTCGAAATCCTCTCTCTTTCGAGAGCAGGATCAGCCCCTAACTCTCTCTCTGAAAATAAAATAAGACTTAAGAAAAGCGTTGCCTAAACAAGTGGCTAAAAACCCTAATATATAGTCTAAAACACGTCTGGGGCCTTTTTGCAAGTCTGGGAAGTTTCTGGGCAAAAATTGTAATTTCTCTAAAATGCAGATTTTTGGGTGCAGAACTGCGTCTACCTACTGCGTCGACCATTGCAGAACTGCAACGACAGTTGCAAGGCGAAAACGCAGCCAGTGAACTCTGTGAAGTCTCTAAATAGTGCAGAATTGCTCTAAATGCTCCCAAAACGTCCAATTAGGCTCCAAATGTTCTTAAACCTGTAAAACACCTGAAAAGACTCCAAAACACATAGAAAGACTTGATAACAAAGACATATACCATGGTTAAAATCCCTAAAATCCATGGTATATCAGAAGGGTAGACATTTGTCGGTCGACATCGAGATGAAGCGGTTCAAAGCAGCTATTTTTCCAGTTAGACGTTTGACTTCCCGCGTCGTTTTGGGAGATTTCATCTCCATAAATGTCGCGATCTGTTTAGGATTCGCTTCGATTCCCCTTTCAGTTACTAAGTAACTGAGGAATTCTCCTGATGGGACCCCGAATGTGCACTTCGCCGGATTGAGTTTCATCCCATATTTATTGAGAATGGTAAAGCATTCTTTCAGTTGGGGGATATGATCCTCGCACCTAGAAGATTTGACCAGCATATCGTCGATGTAGACTTCCATAGTTTTCCCAGGAGTCCTGAAAACATCTTGTTGACGAGGCGTTGGTAAGTTGCTCCTGCATTTTTTTAGCCCGAAAGGCATTACTTTGTAGCAGTATGTGCCTCGTTCGGTTATGAACGAAGTCTTTTCTTGGTCTTCGGGGTCCATTAGTATTTGGTTGTACCCCGAGAAGGCATCCATGAAGGACAGTAGTTGATGTCCGGCGGTCGCCTCGACCAGTCGGTCGATGTGTGGGAGTGGGAAGCTATCCTTTGGACATGCTTTGTTGAGGTCTGTAAAGTCGACGCAGACTCTCCATTTCCCATTCTTTTTCTTAACCACGACGAGGTTCGCGAGCCAATCAGGGTATTTCACCTCTCTGATCGATCCAATTATTAGTAGTCGGTCGACCTCGTCATTAACGACTTAGGCTCGCTCCGGGCCGAGTTTTCGACATTTCTGTCTGACCGGTTTGAAAGGTTGGGCCGACATTCAGCTTGTGGCTGGTTACATCGATGTTAATCCCTTTCATGTCCGCCGAGGACCAGGCAAAGGAGTCGACGTTCTGCTTAAGGAAGGAGATCAATTCGTTTTTAACTAATTCTGATAGGTCGATTTCGATGCCGACGAGTCTTTCAGGACAAGCGTCGTTATGCAAACTTGAGTCGTGAGGTCCTTTGGGGGTCCTTCTGGCTCGGGTCGTTCGATCTTTTGGTTTGCATCGTGGTGAGCTCTTCCTCTTTCTGTAATTGCTATGCATGGGACTTCTCAATCTGCTTGTACCCGTTCATGTAGCAATTTCGGGAAATCTTTTGACTTCCATAAACGGTTTTTACTTCTTTCGGAGCTGGAAATTTTACGCATTGATGGTAGGTCGATGGTACGGCTTTCATGTCGTATATCCAGGGTCGACCTAAAATTGCGTTGTAAGGAGCTGGTCGATCTACAATGACGAACTCTGTCATTCTTCGGACTGCTCCAGTTATTACTGGGGCGAAGATAGAGCCCATTGAATATGTTGTTTCGCCAGCGAATCCTACTAACGGTGTCTGTCCTTCGACGATCTCGGAGTCATTGAACTCCATCTTTTTGAAAGCGTCATAAAAGAGGACATCCACCGAACTTCCTGTGTCGATCATTATCCTCGAGAGTTCGACATCTCCGACTACTAGGCAGACGAGGAGTGCATCGTCGTGCGGTTTGTCAAGGTTGCTTGTCTCGCTCTCGCAGATAGTGATTTCATGATCAAGACCTAGCATCGGGATTTTCTCCCTTTTGTCGGTCTCGACCCTTCTTTGAAGAGCTTTGATCGAATTGACCGAGTCTCGGCACATTTTAGAGCCACCGAAGATGAAGTCAACTCGTTTAGGGGGTATAGCCCATAAACCCCCCCCCCCCCCCCGCAGAGACGAGGGAGATTGAGTCGTGAGCGTAAACTCTTAATGGTAGCTGGAGGCGGGGATAGCGCTGAGCCTCCTCGGGTGCCACATAAGCTGAGTTCGCCGAGAATGACTTCGACTCGCTTTCGCGACCCTTGAGGGAGGGCCTTGGGAGATCCCGACTCCTTAGACCGTTCTCGTTTGTTCTGGGAAGGCCTTTTGGTGTTCGACTCTTTGGTATGTTTACTTTCCTTTTGGTCAGATGGAGTTTCCTACACGACTTCCGATTCCTGGTTGTTTTCGGACTCTCGTTTTTGAGCCTCGACCTTAGCTCGAGTATAGTACTCTTCGGTCGAGTGTCCTTTTTTGTTGTGAAAGTCAAAGAATTTATCCTTGTCGAACTCGAATTTCCTCGAGCTCTTCGGGCTCTCGACTGCATTAACATTTCTGGATTTACGGGAATCGTTTTTTGGGTTCGAGTTCTGTGAGCCCGACGAGTTCTTTTCCTTTCGGTGCTTTTCTCTGAGGGCCATAGTTTCGTCCTCGAGGCGAGCAAAGGCCGATGCGCGATTAAGGGTGTGATCGAGGGTTTGAGGTTCGCGGACCGTTATTTCCTCGCGGAATCTGGTCGAGTACCACAGTCCACGACTTAGTGCTTCTATAGCCACTTCGTCGCGTGGGTTCGCGATTTTGGATTTTATTTCCTTGAATCGGTCAATGAACGAGCGAAGTGTTTCATCGGGTTTTTGAGAGACGCCAAATAGAGCTGCCTCGGTAGTCTTTACCTCGATAAAGAGGGAGTATTGTTTGAGGAAAGCCATCATGAACTGGGTGAAGTTATCGATAGATTTCTCTTCCAGTCCGGCGAACCATTCTCGGGCGGAGCCTGATAGGTTCTCGGCGAAGAGCCTGAAAAAAGTGGGCTCCCTTTCCTCGTGTGTAAGGTATACCCTTGACATCGCTAGACGGAATGCCCTGATATGGGCTTTGGGGTCCGATTTCCCGAAAATTCTGGGATTTTAGTTTTCTTGATTTCCCGGATTCTTGCAAAGGCAATCTGGTCTGTGAACGGTGTTTGTCGCATTTCTTCGATCACTCGATCGATGTCAGGTGCCGCACTTGTTTCCATGTAGACTTTCGAGCTCAGGCTGACGAACTGGGCGTTAGCCTGCCCGATGTATTGCTTTAGCATGTCGTGTTCGTCGCCTGCTATAGGATCGAACTGTGTTTGCGCCTGACCCGACGTTTTCCCCGGGAAGACCGCGTCGAGGAGATCGATTGTTGGATTCGATCTTGTCTGGTTGGTATGTGGCGCTTGGAATTGTATCGGATTCGATCCGCTAGGATAGCCCGAGCTCGAGGCGAAAGTAAAGCCTCCTAGTTGCCTCGGTCAGATATTGGAATTGCTTAGGAAAGGAGGTGGTCCGGGTAATGGTCGGTTTCCCGATCCGGTTGGATATGTGACCATAGAACTCGAACTGAATGGAGTCGGTGTCGCGATAGGGGTCGTTATAGGGTGGAAACCGCTATTCGACGTGCTAGCGAAATTTCCCGACGTTCCAGGGGGTGTTACCACCTGGGAGAAGTCCAAGCGTGTTCGCGGTGGAGGACTTATGGGGGGTCGTGGATCGCGTATTGATCCACCTCCCTGGTTTTGGCTAGCGAGCTCTTCGAGACCGGCGTTAATGCGTCGTTCTTGTTCATCGAGCTGCGCGGCCAGAGAACGATTTGCGATCTCTTGGGTCCGGGCGTTTGCCTCATTGCTTCTCGTTCGGTTTACCAACAGGTTCAACATTGAACGGATTTCAGCGAGGTCGTCTGGACTTTGTCGCGGTGGAGTAGGAGGCTATGGCGGGTTAGGCCTGAGCGTTCCGGATCCGCCTCCTGGAGCGGGGGCGGAAGTCGAATCGTTTCTCATCCATACCCAGTTCCTGCTCGGATCATTAGTTCATGACAAAATGTTTGTCGGAGTCTGGCTCATCGCGATTGTTTGAGCGACTGAGCTGGTTGGTGCCGAAGTCGTGGAGACTGAGGCAGAGCTCGTCAACACACCATCGGTCTGACCCATGGTTCTTACCCCGGTGGTGTTCTGAGGAACGTCATCGACCGTTTGAGGGTGGTCGACTGGTGGAGTGGCGCTGGGAGAGCCAAATTGGTCGCGATTCATCTCGATCTATCGGATCTAGGATCTGATTCTTAAGATAGGAAAAACTATAGATAGTCCCCCACAGTCGGCGCCAAATGTGAGATCGGAGATTCACACCAAGGATTTGTAATCGTGGATTTGGACTTTTGGATATAAAGATGATATAGATTTCCTATGAATCAAAGACTTTATTGAGATTGATCGTCGAGATAGAACAAACACAATCGATTAGAGAGTACAAAGTATGATAATCGAGCTATCTAGTCGAAGTGTTCTTGATTAGGGTTGGAATGTCCTAGATGGAGTCTCCACTTCTTCTTTAAATAGTCCTCGACTTTGATCTCCTTGTTCCGATCTTTCGGCCTCGCCATGATAACGATCTCCGAGATTCGCGGGAATAGGTTGAACCGACGAAGACCGGGTCGTTCTTTCTCTATGTCATCTCCTATCGAGCTCGAGCTCGATCGCCTCTTGTTTCGGCGTCTTTTGGGCTTGGTCAGATCATGGACGTGTGGGCCCGGAATGGATGACGGTCAAGCTCTTTGTCCTGATTATGGATCGGGCTCATGATTATGGGCCCTTGTTTTGTTTGTCAATGGACCGGATTTCCTAGAGGAAAATCCAGCACCAACAGTCTCCTTGTGCCGGTTAGTAGTTTATATTTGTGGCTCTCTCGTCTCTACCGTCTGTGTTTCATGGTTAGTGTCCTGCTCTCAAGTTCGGATTTTTTCTTTAGTGAGGATTGGCCTCGATTTAGGTTCAGGTGGTTTTGTTGACCGGTTCTTGCGTTAAATAGAGGCGGCGGTTCTGATTTTCGGATGCTTTGTTTTTGTGGGAAATGGTTTTAGAGACAGTTTTTGCAATCTCGGGAATGGTGGTCAGAGGCGGCTTCTCCGATTACCCGTAGAGGCTCTCGTGCCGCCAGGAGTGAAGTAGTCCGCTTTTCTTTTCCGGAGATCGTGTTGTCCTCGGAGAAGTTGTAAGATGTCCTGTTAAAGATTTTAGGGCTTGCTCGAAGGATGTTCATGACCACTATGATGAAGACTCTAGTTCTTTTGAACTGTAGCAATATGGGGTGGTCCGTGCTTCGGCACGTGAATACTACTTTTTCGTTTTATACAGTTCAGTCCTTTCATTGTTTAGCTTTCCTTCATTTGCTATAGTGGACTCGTTGTGTTCAGGAGTTCTTAGTTGATGTTAGCCATGTTTTGTATATTTCGGGTAGTATATTTTCTTTTTTGTATCTTTGTAATTGTTGTCACTATCTAAAATTTGGTATAAAATTTAACACTTTAGTAAAAAGAAGATGTGAGGAATGAGGATGAGTCCAATTGTTATAACATTATTACACTCATCGTGACGTTAAATATACTTTATAGGAATTTATGGGAAATAAAGGATTGTTGGTTCTTAGAGTGGGATTCTGCAGAAAGATCTAAGAATAAGGAAATGTTGGAAGGCAATATTTTCGGTACATACACATGAATATCATCACATCTCGCTTAGGTTCCATAAATAATAAAACTTAAAAGAATGAGACTCATGAGTTGGACTGCTAATGTTTAACCAGTAAATGGATGACTAGTTACTTATGGGAAATATTGCACAAACATAAACCGAAATTTTGTTTACTTTCCGATACAAATTTTTTAGATTTATAAAAAAAAAAATCAGTTTCATTATACAAAAAAAAATACAGAGCAAAATGGTGCAAGTAAGGGGGGTCTATCTTTGTACTATAATAATACATATAATGTAAACATTATTATTTTTAAATAATAGAATGATGGATATCGAAGCATATTTTCAAGGAAGAAAATTTTACATCACTTTTGTATACGGTGATTCGAGTCAAAAACTTCAAAAACAAGTATGGTAGAGATTAACATGTATTGGGTAGGTTTGGGATGACATGTGGTTCATTATAGAAGATTTAAACAAGAAATTTACACGAAACCATGAAAAAGAAGGGGGTCCACTAAGATAGGACGTGGATGCCAAAATCCACACCCAATAATTTATGGAGCTTATTGGATTAGGGATTTAGAGGATTTGAAAGGTTTTAAATTTGGTAGAATTTTAAATGGATATTGAAAATTTTGGGGATGATTTTGGTAAGATTTTTAGGGTTTCAATGGAGATTTTAGGATATTTGAGTTTTATATTTTTTTTAAAGTGAATATTTAAATAATATATAATATTTATTAGTTTTTAAAAACTTTGTTTTCTATTTAAATGATAAAATGATATTGAAATTTTTTAAATTTTGATTTCTTTTGTTAATACTTTTGATTTCCAATTTTGTTTCTTTTTTTCTTTTGAAAAGTTTTTCTTTTCTTTTTAAAGATTGAAAGTAAAAAAGAAAAAATTTCAAATACCATCATAAGAGGTTGTATTTTCATTTATTAACTTTTCTATAAATTATCTCTCAAATCCCTTCAAATCCTATTTGATATATTTTATTGTTGAAATTCCTAATTCTAATGAGTTGGTATTTAGAGAATTTTTACAAATGATTAATTCAATAAGCTCATATTTTAAAGAATTTGTAAAAATGTCAAATCCAATAAGAGAGAATTTGAAGAAAAACTAAATTTCTCACAAAACCTTGATCAAATAAACCTTCCTTGGAGTGTTTAGTGTGTTTTTAGGGAAGGTAGCTAGATTCTAAAGTGAACCAACAAAGTGAATAAAACTTGGTTCGACGAATTGGATTTGTATTAGATGAATAATGTGTTACAAAGATTTAAGTTCTTAGAGCGATTACATATCAAGAATGTGTAAGAAGAATTGGATGCTTAATCCATGGAGAAGGTGGTGCTTTTATAGTGTCAGCAGCTACCCATGTGCGTCCTCTGATTTAACAGCTTCCGATATCCACATGATCTTCTCTACTAGAAATGGGCTTCGAGTTATGGGCTTCTACTGCAGGCCTAAGATGACTCTTCAGCTGACTGGATTCTTGGAGGGGAATAAGGCCAAACATTTTTTCCCATCCCTTTAGACGAGCTGGCGAACTCTGAAGGGTGTGGCGTGTCAACAAAGGTCTGCAGTTTTCTGCCGATAAAGCTGAATATTTTAGTTAAACCGATTTCAAGATTATAAGGACTCTTCGGTTCGCAATGGATAACGCAAAATCTTGGGTAAGCTAAAGAATTCCGCCAAGAACGGTTCACATCCGCGATTATAGCGTGTTATGATGATGCTTTCTTATCCGACATCTATGATCAAGGGATCTGAAAGATCTTTTGAGATATTGAGGTTTGACAGCAATGACTGCTTTATAACCCAACTTTTCACATCTCCACGCCGCATGAGACCCACTTACGGCACATGTAGTTTCTTTCTCTTTTAAATCTATCTCCTTCTCTCTGTTTTCTTTATTGCCTTTTTGTTTGTGATATTTTTTGCTTGCTCTCGAAATATCTTTGAAAACTTAGCAAATCTGGCTCGATGGTGAAGAGAGAGAGAAGGGAACTAATTCGATTAAGAAGAAAGAGAAAGGATTCATCGCGGACCTCGGCGAGTTTGGCCCTTATCCTACTCCGCTCACGAAGTCTGATGACATTGAGGGCTTGTATTATTCGTTCGGGTTTCAGAGAGTGTGAATATGGAGCTTATTCGCCCTAGCGAAACGCCAGATAAGGTTAGGCCAGGCTATTAATGTGTGTACATGATTTATTTTGAGAATGCGGCCTCGTCTTCCCGATCCATCGTTTTCTAGTTGGACGTTCTTAGTGAACTGGGGATGGCTTTTCCTCAAGTGTTCTCGAATTTCGTTCGGCATCTTATTGGCTTTCTAGTCAGAGCACGAGAAGAAGGAGTTCAATTTGATTTGACCGAGCTCTGTAAGCTCTGCTCTATCAATCATTACGCGAGCTCCGAGACCTTCTACCTTTCATTCTCTTGTTTAGGATCGATGAACACTCGGTTGGAGACTACAATTTTAGACAAATTGTGTTGTTGTAGGCTACATTCGTTGGTTAGAGGGAACTTTTCTAGGATTTTGAATCATGCATGCAAAAATCTCGGCGATGCTATTTTTTGTGTTTCGCAGATACCCTGGAGATGACAGCCATCAGCGACACGCTTCGGAAATTTTCGGTTGTACTCGGGACCGGGAGGCTCCGTTGGTCGACATTCACTCCAGACATAATCAAGCGAGCTCTACAACTCCCTGAGGTCACATAAGCGTTTTTGATCCACCATGTTGTAGTCCGTCCCGGTAAGCCAAATTTATTTTGTGTTTGATTTCATTATCTCTCGATTTTCTAGACAAAGTTTGATACACGTTCGTCAAGTGCTCTCCCATAACAAGAGAAAGAGATGAGGATGTTTTAAAAGTGCTTCCCCAGAACAAGGGAAAGATCTGACGAGGTGACATACATTTGTGATGTTATGAAAGAAGGCCGGTGGAAAGGCGGCTTCGACTGGTAACCCTGCCTTACATCGTGGAAAGTTGACCCAAGCTTTGACTGACACTAGTCTTTGGGGCCTGTGGAATTCCGCCTCCCGTTCATGATCAGACTTCGGCACTTGGGAAGGGGCTGAGTATAATTCCTCCTAGTCAAGTAATCTCTCTCAGCTCCACAATTCTTGAAGCGACATTTGTGTGCATCCCTAAGCTAAGAAAGCTCGAATTAACTCAGCTCCGAAGCAGGAACGAGGCGCGAAGTCTAACTCGTCTGATGGGTCTTGGAGCAAAACTGGATGTTCAAAAACAACAAGGACTTCTCGATTGCGACCGACCTGGAGGAGTTTGATCATCTATTGCATCACTATAAGCCCCTAGGTTGCTCGATTCCTTTGGTTAGTAATATGGTGGAGCGAGAAGCTTAAATCGCAGCGATGGTTGCTCACGGAAAGGTAAGGGTGCTGTGGTTATTTTTAGAATTAGGCTTAGTCTATTTCTCCTTGTGAGTATAATTTGGTTGTCGCTTTTTGCAGTCTATGGAGACTGACCATAGGTTGTTCGATCTCTACGAGCCACGTGAGAGAAGAAGCTTCAGGAGTTCGAAGCTAACATTCAGTTGATTGAGGAGATAATGAGCAGTGCGACCACCATTGAGATCAAGCTTACTAATTTGAACTAGCAGAGGGTCATTCTCGGTCAAGAGTTCGAGGCGGCCTGAGTTTCTGCCTTTTTCCTTTCTTATTGCTTTGGTAGCTATTTCGAAGATATTCGAGGATTTTATGACATTGGGAGCTACCGATTCCGTCACTTTGACCACGGGTTTCAACCAGTTTGGTTCAAACATGGATATGATGACCAGAACCAGAGTTAAGGGAGTTGGGAACGATGGAGCCGAGGAAGCCGAAGGAACTGGAGCTAAAGGCAAAGGAATCGTGGAGACTGCATGAGCCAAGGAAACTGGTGGTCGATGAGCTCAATATGGTTGTGAGGATTCTGTTCGTCAGGGTTGATTACTACTCATGTTTAAATTTGTATCTTTTGTTTTTTGTAAAACCCGAACCTAAAGTCCTTTTGGACTATTGTTGTACTTTTTCATTTGCTTTGCTTTGGTTGCATGCGAAGTCTTTTATCCATAATTTTTATGCTCGAGTGAGCTTTATGCATAAGTATTTTAACTCTTTTGTCGTTTTTATTAAGTTCTGGTTTTTCTTTTGGCAAAGTGTTTGACTTAGTTACAGTAGAGTCGAGTGATGTGTTGATGTGTTGTAGGTTGAACTGTTTTAGATTGCGGAGTAGAACTGTTTTGTTTCTTCTTTAGTCTAGCCAGACATTTTTGTTCAGAGCTCGTTGTGATGACTTTATGCCTTTTTGATCGAAGTTTTCTCAAGTTGTGAAGCTTGCTTAACTTGTGTGAAATTGATAAGGTTCAATGCCTTTGTAGAATAGTTTCGAGATTTGATCGTTAAGTGAGGTCTTACGAGATTTGCTTGAGAAATCTTTGAGTTGTGGAGTTTTTCGCGAAGAATTCGCTTGGAGAATATGTGTTAAGATGAGTCTCTGATTTTAAGTCTTTTTTGCTAAAGTTTAATATATATGGCTCGATACGCTTAAGGCTTTGAGACTTAGTGGAATAACAAATTGTTGCGAGGTTTCAACTTATGTTTTCCGAATTGAAGTTTTAGACATGGTCATTTGTTTTGAATAAAATGGACTCGAGAGAACTTGTAAATAAATACTCCCTCTGTTTCTCAGTATAAGAGGTTTAGAGGTTTGTTTTTGTTTCAAATATAAGATATTTTCAATTTTTAATGTAAACTTTAAGGGTGTTTAATGTCTTATAGCCAATTATATTAAGCAGCCTCTTTAA
Source organism: Orychophragmus violaceus (assembly GCA_030180135.1). Taxonomy (NCBI): domain Eukaryota; kingdom Viridiplantae; phylum Streptophyta; class Magnoliopsida; order Brassicales; family Brassicaceae; genus Orychophragmus; species Orychophragmus violaceus. The sequence goes on from CM058233.1 coordinate 56,866,526, forward strand.
TGATTGGCTGAATTTATTTTAAATTAACTATTAAAAAAAACATTTTGTAAGAACCAATAAATTTCTTAATATGCGTGTTTTTACTCAAAACCTCCTAGATTGAGAAACGAAGGGAATATATATTATTAAGTTTCAGCGAGATTTTACAACTGGGGCGATAGCCCGAAATTCAAAAAGGAATAAGAGAATGTTGCGAGTTTTGGGAGGATGCACTCGTGGATCGAACCCCGTCATGTGATCAAGCCTAATTAGTTTGATTGTTTTCAGCACTTAGAGGTAATACCTTTTGAGGTGCATGGCGTTCCATGGTCATTTCTCTAGTACTCCATTTTGACTTTGTGAGCTTGTAGACGTTGTCGCGAACTACTTCGGTAACTCAGTAGGGACCTTCCAGTTGGTTCCTAGTTTTCCGACATCTCGCTATTTAGTGTTCTTGTAGACTTTACGCAATAATAGATCTCTCTCGCTAAACATCCGTAGTCGGACTTTGGAATTGTAATAGTGAGATGTTGCTTTCTGGTAATTTTGCATTCGTATTAACGCTTGGTCGCGTTGGTCCTCGATCATGTCCAAACGATCTTGTAGCATCTACTCGTTCAGCTCATTGTTTCTTGGACTTAGCGCCCTTCGGATACTGGGTACAGATACTTCTGTGGGAACCACCGCTTCAATAATGTAAGCTAACGAGAATGGAGTTTCGTCGTTCGATATGTGTGACGTAGTGTGGGAGACCCATAGAACTCATGGAAGCTTCTCGCAACATCTGAACTTTTTTAATCGAGCCTTTCATTGAGATTAATTAAGATTGTCTTGTTCGCAACCTTGGCTTGACCGTTTCCTTGAGGGTATCTCGGGGTCGAGGCCGTTAGGTGAATTTTCAAAGTTTTGCAGATATTTCTGAAAGCTCGGAAATTAAACTGCAAATCATTGCCAGCTACTATCTCGGAGGGAAACCTACGTCGGCAAACTATATGTTCCTAGAGGAAGCTTCAGACTTTGATTTTTGTAGTCTGATGGTATGCCTTAGCTTCTATCCACGTAGTGAATTAATATGTTAGGACGAGGAGGTATCTTAGCATTCTCAGTCCCAATTCAACCAAAGGTCTCACTATATCCCTCGACCATCTCACAAACTGGTAAGGGGTCGAAATTGAGGATAAATTTTGGGTAAGTTGATGGGTAATCAAAGCATTCTTTTTCCATTTGTCGCATTTTCATAGTGTATTTTTTACAGTTTGCAATCATAGTGGGCGAGACGAAACCTTGTCTTTTTACTCGTATGGCTAGAGGTCGGCCTCCTGAATGATTTTCGCAATTTCCTTCGTGAGTCTCTCCCATTACTGCGAGCGCTTTTGCGACGTCTACGCACCGTAAGTAAGGTTCCGTTAAAATGAGTTTAAATTATGACTTGAATGCTATGTCAATGATTTGTATGTCCATCCCTTTAACTGGTATGATTATTTTTACCAGAGGATCAAATGTGGAAGCTCGAGCCGCTAAGGTGTCTCCTTAGGAGTTTGATCATGGAAGTATTCTTGTGAGATTGAACTTGTCGATCAAGTATGCTAGTCCGCGAGCTACTTTTACATAGGCTTCCATGCGCTCACCTTTGGCCTCATACTTGAAGGAACTCCGGCCAATTCTAACAGTTTTCAGAATTCCATCTTGTTCCTGAAGCCTAGGATCTAGGGTCTATTATATTGAATCCTTACCGATCTCTTGTTTACCTGGAGATTGGCAGCGGAAGGATGAGCAGGTAAACGAGATCTAGAGCGCCTCAATCGCTGCGCCTCTACTTCAGTCCACACGCACACAAGCTGGAATCCGCCGGGATGCTAGTACCGGGAATCGAATCTCCTGGGGATCTGTGAGTTTCTGTGTCTCTGCTTTCTCTCTGAGAAGCAACACTAACCGCCCGCGTTCAGGTCGATCATATAAGACTTTATATATCGACCTGGGATGACCTAACGATTGTCGGATCAATCCCGACTCATTTAAGTCATCAACTCGAAACGTCAGTCTCGAGGCCCAATGTGCATCGATCGATACACTTACTGTATCGATCGACACACCCTTTCGAAAACCTGCGTCGATCGACACACTCATTGCATCGATCGACACAACTCTTCTAAACTCAATTCAATGCGTATCCAATACACATTGATCGGATCATATGCCAATGATCAATCCCATACAAAGTGCATCCAGCTTGCTTAAGTAGGTGACCCTGTAGGTTCACACGATACTAGAAATGAGTTACATCTCATTTTTCATAAGCGGTTTCTAGCAAAACATTATGACTACCCAGTATCACATGAATTGTCCGATCTCGACAATACAACTATCTTTAGAGTAAGTACAATGTGATTTCAGGACACAATCCCAACAATCTCCCACTTGTACTGGAATCATCTATTCCCATAATCCCTTTGTCGCTATATCTCGATATGGCATAAGGCAAGAAACTGTGTCATCCTTATAATAGCCAACATCATGTTCATCGAACTCCTGATCTATACTGATAAAACAAACGACTGACAATCACCTCGTTTGAGGACGGCCATGCATTTTCTCAGTATCAAATCTTCGATGGGCCTTGAGATATTTATCTCCTGTTATATAGGAGGGACAAATCCCTTCTCGTTCCATCCATGTTTCTACACATACTTCATGATATGCCTGAGCAATGCCTTTATAGCCGCCATTTATGGATCGACGTTTGACAAGGTCAAAGTGCACCAATTCATATGCTAGAAAGCATGATGAACTCAGGTCTAAGGACTCTACTCTATAGTCGTAATGAGAACCTCTCATGACACATATATAACTATACTGTAGAGTTCTCATTAGCGGGTCATGTCCGATCATATGTTCACCAACATATATCTATGTGATTGACTGTGATAATCATATCATTGACTCCATGAAACTTAGTCCAACAGTCACCTCACATGCTAGTCTCTCGCGGTTGTTAGTGTCCCACTTTAACAACCTCGACTAGGGACAAAGATAATTTTATGTCATCTTTTGCTTATAGGGTTCCATGATCAAGTCCTCAACTTGATGACCTATAAAATGAACATAAAATACTTTGGGACCATTATTTAATTATCCAATAATCAAATAATGCTGATGTCAGTTTTTCACAAACATGACCATATCATGTCTATCTGAACATCATAACTAACATAACTCCGACTAGAATCAAGACCACGTCTTCAGATATCTAGTACCTACAGCAAAAGTACGAAACTCATGCTTAGGTTGTGAGAGATGCTGCGGTGTTCTTGCTTGGAACCATTCCAACAAACCACACCGCTACTCTTTAATAAGCACTATTCTACGGTCCACTGCTTGGAGACCTTTCCAACAGATAGTGCCGCTACACAGACAAAGAGACATAACCAGGTGGGAACCGGGAATCATCTTTGTCCGTCTAACTACTCATAACAGATTCGTCATTTTCTCAGTTGAGCAAGAACTATCCTTAGTGTTTCTCAAACACTTGGGGATATTCCTTACAACTGTCCAGTGACTTTTACCGGAACAAATTGGTATCTTCTCGTCATGCTTTATGTGTCAGCTGCATCTAGACGAGTGCAAAATATGGCATTCATAATGGATTCTATTGCATAAGCAAAAAGGAATCACACTCATAGATACTAGTTCAGCCAGTGTCCAAGACACTTCATCTTGCTAAGATCGATACTAGCTCAGCCAGTGTCAAAGACACTCCATCTTGCTAAGATTATTGCCACAAGACCTTTGGTGTGAAGCCATTCTTGGAATCAAGCACACTTGAACTGTCCAATACCTTATCAACATAAGGATTCTGACACGATCCAATTAGCCTTTCCAATCCATTTCAATGGATCCTTATTCCAAGAACTTTCGCGGCTTCTCCCATGTCCATCGTTGAATTTGACTTCCGACCCAAATCTTGACAAGACTTTAGCGTCGGAACGTCGTTTATGAGATTAAGAATGTTATAAACATACGGTGTGGGAATTGCAACTACGCTCCCATTAGTTTACTTGTAAACACACGGTTTCTATACGTTCCTGATCAAGTCAAAACTTTTGACCGTTTTAACATAACATAGATTCCAACTCCAAGTTGTTTGCTTCAATCCAGAAATGGATCGGTGAAGCTAACATACATTCCTAGTTAATTTTCGGAGTTGAGGCTCACCTTCGCTTCTTTGAATTTTGTAGGCTCGTCACTTTTCAATGATCAACAGATCACGGCAATCGGTCATGAGGAATCACCCTCGTCTTAGTGACGGATCCATTAGGATCAGCGAACTTCAGGCTCCACAGGTGTAGATCCTACAGCACTCTGTAGATCCAACCGCTGCTCTCCCTCAACAGGTTGAACAGCCTCCTGTGTTTCTCGAATTTCTTCGAGCTGTACTTTTACTCCCACTGTTCTTCTTGGAAAAACAGAGTTCCGAACAACAAAACTTTGTTTTCGGATTGGTTGCAAAAGTACTAAGCCTCGGTTTCCCTAGGACAACCGGCGAAGCAGCCCTTATCAGATTTGGGTTCAAGTTTGTTTGTTGACAACTGCCTTACACAAACCTTGCAATCCCAATTAATTAGAAAAACATACTTGGAAATCACCCAGTCCACATACAATGTGGTGTCTTTCAACTGATTCTGATAGAAAACTATTTGGCGTAAACATATTCATTTTAGAGCGTATTTTAAAAGGATAATGGAAGATTCATGTGACTCATCATTAATCGGAGCATATCTAATAAGGTCCGATTCGTTCTCTCAGAAACACCAATTAGGCTTTCCAGGAGAAAAGAGTTGTGATATGACTTCACACTCACTTAGATGATCACCCAATTCTTGACTCAAGTATTTTCCTCCACGATCTAATCGAGGATCTCAATACTTCTGTCAAATCGGTTCTATACTTCATTTTGGAACTCCTCAAAGGATTCCTTCTCGTGTCTCATCAAAAGAACACAGCCATACTTACTGATGCCATCAATAAGTTAATGAAGTACTGAGGATTTCCTTTGGTATTAATGCTCATCGGGCCACATACATCAGTACGTGTAAGGCCCAATAAGCCTCGGCCCTTTTCTTTAGCTCTGCTAAAGAAGCCTTAGTCATTTGGCTCAGCAAGCAGAATTCATATCTCAAATGATTTATGATCAAATGATCCTAAAGCCCATAACAATGGAACTTCTGAATCCGCTTCACTCTATGTGGTCAAAACGACTATGCTAATGAAAAATCGAGTTCAAGTCATCAGACTTAAACCGTTTGGTATTTATGTTATATGTACAAGCGTACATTGGTTTAAGATATAAAACCCATTATCAAAAGGGGTGCTACCATAATATTTCATTAAGATCAAAAGAGCAAAACTTGTCTTTTATCAGAATGAAAAACATCCAAATTCTTACAAGAAAATGAAAGACATCTCTGCTTAAAGCAGGTACATAGCAGCAATTACTTAATTCAAAACCAAGATCGAAAGGCTCCTACAAGTGGAGAATCTCTACGGCTTATGTAGCAACCATTGCTCCATACCAGTCACGCAGTTCCACTTGTCCTTTCCTCAACGTTCTACTGTTGCTTAGGCCCTGCATATTTCCAAAATATCAGTACCACAACTAGTATCCAATACATACGTAGAACTTGAAGTAATAACACAATACCTGAAGAAGAAGTACCATACATCTCTTTCATCTCTTGTGAATCTTCCAAGAATTTAATGCAATCTCTCTTCCAATGCCCTGACTCATCACAGTAGAAGCACTTTCTAACACCAGATGGGCCGGACTTGGGCTTATACGATGACACAGGCTTATCATGATTCCAAATCTGGATGGCCCTGCCTCTACCCTTGTCAACACAAGATTTCTCAAATCTTTTACCCCTTTTGATGTCTTGCTCTGCTGTTTTGAGCATGCCATGCAGCACAGTCAACGTCTTCGTCAAGTCATTCTTGATATAGCTTTTGACAAACATATCATAACTAGACGGCAGTGACTGCAGAATGATGTTAGTAGCCAACTTTAAGCTGACCGGACAATCCAGTTTCCCCAGGTTATCAATGTAACCCATCATTTTAATGACATGAGGACTCACTGGAGCATCCTCTGGTAGCTTGCACCCAGTGAGAGACTTCACCATCTGGAATCTCTCAACTCGTGCCAGATCCTGAAACTTCAGTTTCAGGCTGGTGATCATCTCTATTGGCGACTCCATGTTCTCGTATTGACTCTTCAAGTCCGAGTTCATGGTAGCCAACATCAGACCACGCACATCTACCACATCAATATAATGCTTATTCCAAGCATCATATATTGCATTCGAGCGATTGGTCCCAAGCCTTTCTGGAAGAGCTTTCTCAAGGACATAGTCCTTGCTCTCCTGCTTGAGGATTAATCTCAAATTGCGATACCAATACAGGAAATTTGATCCATTTAACTTGTCCTTCTCAAGGACGGATCGTAACGAGAAAGTAGTTTTAGACATAGGCTGAAATTTTAATAAAAGAAAATTTTAGTTATGAAGCTCAGGAAATGAGAAATCTTATCTAATAAGAAAACTCGCATTATATTCAAACAATGTTTTCTCTATGAATATAATGACCCAAGACCCATACATCACTAAAATCTGAGTGGACGACTCGTCATCACCCAGAGTTTAGTCATCTAGGTAAGCAAATCATTGCTAATTGTACCCAGTACAACTCTTGGTCGCAGATAAGACAATCCATGTCTCATCCACTCTGATGTCTCTGGGCCCAGAAATTCTGATAGCCCAGTCAAGTAAACCAATCTCTTCAGTCTTGTGATCATTGACAGTCGCACTGCAAGTCTATCAATGATCACCTGCCTTACTCATGTAATTGTGGATACCAAGGACTCCAAGACTATCCAACAACGAAATGAGTCTTGACAGTAGACAAGATTGGGCAAGACATCAAGGTCACTTGATATTTAGTTGAGGAAACGGAACTTTAAAAGGTTAGTAAATCAGTCTATTAGGTCATGTAATTGTTGATGTCAAGCACTGCAAGTCCATCAACACAATTACCTGCCTTACTCATGTAATTGTGGACACCAAGCTCTTGGCAAGAGTATCACAACAACGAAATGAGTCTTGACAGTTGACCATATTGAATACTAATCTTTGATCTAATACACATCCAATGTGTATTAGATAGGTTTAGAACACATTTACTTCTAATTTTAATTAAGTTTTAATTGTTCTTATTTAATTGGATTAGGTCACTTGGTTCGGTTTTTCAATCATATGGTTCAAAACCAAACGATTACGGTTCGCATCGTCACCATATGCATCGACTGACACACTTGGTCGACACTTGATACGCAACCTTAACTAACCCTATAACCGGTCAATCCAATTGAACCGTAATTGACCAAATGAAATACCGGTCAAATCCAATTTAAACCGATTCAACCAGTTTTAACCAATCATGATAACCGGTCCAATCTAATTGAACCGACTTATCCAATCAAACTGATCTTAACCAATCAAATCGGTTTATACCAATTGAGATAACCAATTCAATCCAATTGAATTAATTCATCCAATTTAAACCGATCTGATCTGCCTTTAACCAAGCATGATAACCAGTTCAATCCAATTGAACCGATTAACCAATCGCAAGACCTGTGTCGACCGACACTAAACCTGTGTCGATCGATACAGTAGGGTATTAGGGAATTTTAATCGAATTAAACCGACATAACCATGCGAGACAACCGGTTCAGTCAAATTGAACCGATTAACCATTCGCACAGCCTGTGTCGATCGATGCACCCAGTGTGTCGATCGACACAATGCGATTTCTAAATCGAAACCCAAATTTTCAATAGGCGAATTCGCGGTGCATCGACAGACACAAACTTGTGTCGATCGACACTATGCGAAAACACAAGTTCTTTTGCATTTTCGCGGTGTGTCGATCGATGCACCCAGTGCGTCGATCAACACAGTGCAAAAACCCTAAAATATTTTCATCGTTTTTGCGGTGTGTCGAACGACACAAACTTGTGTCGGTCGACACTGTGCGAAAACACAGTTCTTCGTTTTCGATACTAATAAATCCGAGATTATATTTATCAAAACGAAAACTAGCTAGCATCAATTCAATCAAATGCAATTTTAATCGAATTCCATGCTTTAGATTCAACGGATTAAACCCTATGGCTCTGATACTACTGAAGGAACTCCGGCCAATTCTAACAGTTTTCAGAATTCCATCTTGTTCCTGAAGCCTAGGATCTAGGGTCTATTATATTGAATCCTTACCGATCTCTTGTTTACCTGGAGATTGGCAGCGGAAGGATAAGCAGGTAAACGAGATCTAGAGCGCCTCAATCGATGCGCCTCTACTTCAGTCCACACGCACACAAGCTGGAATCCGCCGGGATGCTAGTACCGGGAATCGAATCTCCTGGGGATCTGTGAGTTTCTGTGTCTCTGCTTTCTCTCTGAGAAGCAACACTAACCGCCCGCGTTCAGGTCGATCATATAAGACTTTATATATCGACCTGGGATGACCTAACGATTGTCGGATCAATCCCGACTCATTTAAGTCATCAACTCGAAACGTCAGTCTCGAGGCCCAATGTGCATCGATCGATACACTTACTGTATCGATCGACACACCCTTTCGAAAACCTGCGTCGATTGACACACTCATTGCATCGATCGACACAACTCTTCTAAACTCAATTCAATGCGTATCCAATACACATTGATCGGATCATATTCCAATGATCAATCCCATACAAAGTGTATCCAGCTTGCTTAGGTGTGTGACCCTGTAGGTTCACACGATACTAGAAATGAGTTACATCTCATTTGTCTACAAGTTTCTAGAATGCTGCGATTTTCCGAGCAGGCTGCGCGAGTTGCCGGGGACGCTGCCTGAGTTGCCGGGCACGCTGCGCGAGTTACCAAGCATGTTGCGCGAAAGGATCGTATGATAACCTGTCCGAGCATGCTCATCGTTTGGACAACCTTGTCGGGGTACATCCGAGATGGTTTAGTCGTGGACCATCCGACCAGGATGTTCCAATCCTAGATGCTGAGCAGTTTGACTGCGGAGAAGCCGAGTAAATATGATCGTCAAGATGCATCATATCGTGTGTTGATTGTATTCGCGGGACATCTTGTAGCCCGAGCGGGACATACGCTTAAGCTAGTAGTTGTTGGATTCCCTAGGATCCTGGGTCTAGGTGATTGAATCTCAGAACTGACCTCATGATTACCTGGAGATTGGAAGCGGAATGAAGATCAGTTAATTGAGATTAAGAGCGCCTCATATGCTGCGCCTCTACCGTAGTCCACACAGACACAAGCTAGAATCCGCCGGGATGCTAGTACCGGTGATCGGATCTCATGGGATGCTATGAGTTTCTGTGTTTCTGACTTCTCACTGAGAAGCAACACTGACGGCTAGGGTTCAGGTCGATCATATAAGACTTTATATATCGACCTGGGATGACCTCACGACTGTCGGATCAAACTCGACTCATTTAAGTCATTAACTCGAAACGTCAGTCTCGAGGCCCCAATGTGCATCGATCGATACACTTACTGTATCGATCGACACACCCTTTCAAAAACCTGCGTCGATCGACACACTCATTGCATCGATCGACACAACTCTTCTAAACTCAATTCAATGCGTATCCAATACACATTGATCGGATCATATGCCAATGATCAATCCCATACAAAGTGCATCCAGCTTGCTTAGGTGTGTGACCCTGTAGGTTCACACGATACTAGAAATGAGTTACATCTCATTTTTCATAAGCGGTTTCTAGCAAAACATTATGACTACCCAGTATCACATGAATTGTCCGATCTCGACAATACAACTATCTTTAGAGTAAGTACAATGTGATTTCAGGACACAATCCCAACAATACTCATCCATGATATTGGATCATAACTAGATGTGAGTCGTTGATTGCATAAGCTCTGATTCCAAGTGCTAGCTTGAGTCCGACTATAAGGGCCTCATACTCGTTTTCATTGTTTGTTGTGTCAAAGCCGAGTCTGAATTATTGTTTGATTATTTCTCCAGTTGGAGTTACGAGTCTAGTTCTGACTCAGGAACCATGTTTTGAGGATGCTCGGTCAACGTGGAGCATCCAATTATTGCTTTTGTTTATGTCGTTTAGATTTATTGGTTGGAGATCGATAACGAAGTCAACTAAGACTTGAGCTTTCGCGAAACTCCTGGTGCGATATTCGATATCATACTTGTTAAGTTCAGTTGCCTATTTAGCTAGTCATCCATACCAACTAGGGCTATGCAGTATCGTTCGTAATGGTTTCGAGGTCATGACTACTATAGCATGCGATTGTAAATATGGTTGTAGCTTCTTAGCTTCCATAACCACGGCGAGTGAGAGTTTCTCACATATTGGATATTTCGTCTATGCATCAATAAGTGTTTTGCTGACGTATTTTATGAGCTTTTGTTCGCTTTTTTCTTCGCGGACTAACACTCTGTTGATTGTAGATGGTGAAGTCGCGATGTAGAGGTATAGGGGTTCGTCCTCTACCGGTTTAGCTAGTATTGGTGGTTCGCTGAGGTAATTTTTGAGTACCTAGAGAGCTGTCTCGCAGCTTTGTCCCATTGGGATTTTTATTTCCCTTAAGGATTTGATAGAATGGGAGGCATTTATCTGTAGATGGAGATATGAAGTGATTTAAAGCTATTATTAGTCTTGTCAGCCTTTGAACCTCCCGGGTATTCCTGGGAGAAGCCATTCCGAGGAAGGTTGCAATTTGTTTTGGGTTTGCTTTGATTATGCGTTATGTTACCAGATAACCGAGGAATCCTCCAGTACCCCGAAGGAGCATTTAGCTTGTTGAGTTTCATTATGTATTTATTCAGGATTGCGAAACATTCCTGGAGCTGTGCTATATGGTCTCTCTCTTTGGAGGACTTCATGAGCATATCGTCAATGTGGACTTCCATTGATTTTTCAGACCGAATGGTGTAACTTTATAGCAGTAGGTTCCGCTATCAGTTATAAAATCTGTTTTTTTCTTTATCTTCTGGAATTCATGAGGATTTTGTTGTATCCAGAAAAAACGTCAATGAAAGACAATAGCTCAAGACCAGTTGTAGCTTCTATTAAGTGGTCTATACGCGGAAGTGGGAAGCTGTCCTTAGGGCACATTTTATTTAAGTCTGTGAAGTCTATGCAGACTCGCCACTTTCCAATTTTCTTTTTAGCAACGATGGGGTTAGCTAGCCAGTTGGGGTATTTCACTTCCAAATCGATCCAACTTTCAATAGCCTATCGACCTCGTCGTTTCCGGCTTTTGCTCGGTCGGGGCCGAGCTTACGTCATTTCGTTTTATATACTACAAGAAAAATGCACATTGTTAGCACAGTGGAAACGCTATAATATGCCTATTATAGCGTTTTAATGTTGGCCATGACATGAGGAGCTATCTTAGACCCCCCTCCTACAATAGGATAACTTTCTCCTGCTATTATATCGCGATCTATTATAGCGCGAAATTAGTAGCTATTATACCGTTTATAATAACAACTGCCATTTTACATTTTTTAATAGCTTTAATATTTCGCTTTGATATATTTAATTGTAGCATCATTTTCTCGTTATCTTATATTTGTAGTAGCTTTTTAAATTTGTTATATTATAGTGAGCCGTATTAAAATATTTTGTAGCCGAGCCAAGCCATATTCAATTGTTATTATTATTTATATTTTGTACCAATTGGGTTTATACATATATTCAAGATAAGTTCAGAAAAATATTTTATTAATAAGGAAGTGTAAGTAATAAACAATATACAAGTCTTAAACTAACTTAGTCTAGAAAATACCAACAAATACGGCAAGTCTGAACCCACAGCCGTGAACTCCCCATGAATTGAGTCTTTTTCTCTTCCACCACTGATAAACACCTTTTAACAAAAAATCTCAGAACTCTAGCAACCACATCTCCATTCTACTCCCCACCATCCATGGATGCCTTCGCTTGCTCACTACAGCTTTTACATCATCTTCACCATTGGCATTGTCTTGATTCACCACAACAACTGAAACAAAGAAAATCAACATCGTTATCTGAAACAAATCTCCATAGTCATTACAGTGCTTGCTATTGACAAAGAAATATTAGAGGAGCTAGCTATTAACCTTAGAGCCTGTGAAATCTTCTTTGCATAATTCATCAGCCTGAATTGTATCGTCAGCTTCTTGTTTCCATCCGCTTCATGTGTTTCTCACCTATATTAATTATTTGCACTTAACATGTCAGGTGAAGAAGCTTTTGATCCAAACTCATATATGCTTTTTGACATTATTACAAAACATACAAGTGTGGTACTAAAGAAGAAATGTATCGTCATTATGTCTGAAAATAAGATCACAAGGAGGTAACATCCCAGTCTTGGCACTCTCACCAAACTTTCCAACCGCAGTTTGCAAAGTCCTTAAACAAAAACTAAGTAGTGAGGTAAACTACACAACTACTCTGTAAGGAGCGAACCAACATAACATAAATCACTAAGCATATTCAGTCTATATGACTTGTCTTAAGTAAGAATCCAACCATGAAAATGTCATTAAGATTATATCAATAAGATCCACGGGTTTATCTCGTGGCAATATCCAGTATATTACCTGAGAAGCGATGACACAACAACCAACTCAATTCTGTAAGAGATCCCACTTTCTTTAACATGCTTGCGTAGATCATCAACCTACAATAACATGGTTCATATTACTTTTTGTTTTTGAAAAGGCCACAAAGCCTTTTATTACAGCAACATATATGTTACTTTCATTGCAAAATCCGAGTAACAAACCTGAAAAACATGTCTCCGAGAGGTGTGAGATGTGCATCAAGTATGACTCCAAAGCTGTAAACTTAGACCTGCAGTTTATAGAGTAGGAAGAGAATCATTAGAGATGGAGGCTAGACATCAGTGATCAAAGGAACTTAACCAAGCATAAGTTAGCACAATAAGGACCTTCAGGAAGGTATGTTGAATGGTTTATGTGGATGACGTGCATCGAAAAGCACCTTGTAAGATTAAGAATATCTCTTTTAGGTCTCATAGATCAGGGCTTTCAATCTCCTCGACCTAAATACCTGGAAAACCATACACAATTTAGTCATTGAGAATTTATAAACAAAAGTCTAATAATAACATCATCACTGTAGAATAAAATTGACGGCTGAGGAAAATGTCTAAGTCGCAAGTAAAGAAAAAGGACATGTTCTTGGATTAAGCTTTTTGTCTCGAAGAGCTGAGATTCAAGTTCAAGTTCAAGTTCTCTCTATGTTGCTTCTGAAGTAACAGATGCTCCTTTACGTGCAATTTCCCTGTCCTTGTGTTGGAGTTGCGTATCAAGCCTCTCAACTTTAGCTTCAACTCTAGCTATATCCGATGTTTGTCTATACACAGCAAGGGAAATCATATCAACCATAATGAAACCATTGAGCAAATCAGATAAGAAAATCTCAAACATCAAACTAGATAAAAGCAGCATAAACCACAGAACTGCTAGAACTTATAGCCAATGATTTACAAACAAAAATCCTGCTCTAAAACTTAGTTGACTACAATCTCAAGTTTTCTTTGTTAACAAGATGAACAAAACCCTGAAAAACGATGATGAAAACAGGGAAAAACAAAAAATCAAAATCCAGCTATCTTTGTAATGAGGGATATGAAGAGTGAAATCTGTTCTTATCTGTGTAATGAGAACTTGTTCGTGAAATGGGAAGAAGAGCTCGTGCCATTATCTCAATCTATGATTTCTCTCACTCGACATTCAAAGCGTTAACCACCGAAACGGAAACTCCGGTCAATCTCATCACCAACAAGCCACACCGCCGACGCCGTCGCAGCTCGAGTTTTCGTCTGCTCAAGCTGATTCTTCCACCAGATTAGCTACGGATTCAGCAGATCTGTTCCATTGACCATTACCAGCTTCAGTATGCCATTTTTGAGAACAAAATTAGGATACCGACACTCTATAATCGACGTAGATGTGAGGCGGGTGATGCTGGTCATCTGATATCTTTCACTCGACCCATCTATCTCCGATTGTTCAGCTCACTCATGGATTCTCGATGTCCAGTTGAGAAAAGGGAAACCCCCTAGCAAGAATGTGAGAGAGAGAGAGCCGGTGGTAAAAACGGAGGACCAATCCGGAGATGGAAACAGAGATTATTGAAATTGGAGAACGAACCCTAGAAACGAGAGAAGGTGAATGAGGAATTTTTTTCATTCTAGACGAGAAAATGAGGATTTTTTAATCCTAAATGGGTTTTTATTTTTTTGTCTCACAAAAGAGAGAATGATTTGGCGCAAATTATCTATTTTTCTAAAGGTTGGCGCTCATTTTTCATAAGAGTGGCGCTCACTTTTCTATAGCAAATATAAAATATATTTTGGTTTCCCGCTTACTGAAATAATGACACAGCGCTGATATAATGCTGTGATAGAACACTCTGTCCTAACACATTCTCTACAACAGCACTTTACAAAATCGTACTATCTTCATGTGCTATAAATACTCATATTTCTTGTAGTGATAGGTTTGAACGCAAGGTGTACTCTTATTCGTGAGAAGTGACTTCTACGTCGATTCCTTTCATATCCTCTTTAGACCATGAACAGGTGTTTAGGTTTTCTTTGAGGAAGTATATCAGCTCATTTTGGATAGAGCTCGGGAGCTCCGATCCAATATTAATGCATATTCTGGGATGAGTGTCATCAATACATACCAAAAGAGCAAGGTCTTTGCGTGGGCTCCGTACTGTCGGTTCGATGTTCTGTTTTGCATGCCGAGACGCGAGTTCTTCCTCTTTTTGTAATTGATATACATATGACTTCTCGTTTTCATGAAGAAGGTCACGTGGCATGATCTTGCGGATTTTTGATTGCCTTATATCATTTTTATTCATGAGGCAATTGTAAACTTCATGCTTGGTGGTAAGTGGGCGGTACAGCTTTCATGGTGTAAATTCATGGTCTGGCGAGTATGGCATTATAGGGAGCTAGTTTGTCACCTACTAAGAACTCGAGGATTTCTCCCCCCCCCCCCGTCGTGAACGGTAGCTTTATAGTTCCAATTGAATATGTCGTTTTACCGCCAAACCATGTTTGATAGCATTGTCGAACAACAAGTATACAAAGCTCTCGGTATCGATCATGACTCTTTATATCCTGAACCCAACCACTTTGGGCCGGATCACTAAAGCGTCGTCATGTGGTTTGTCGAGCTTGAAATTTTTTCTTTTGGAGAAGGTTATATGGTGATCAGGTCCCTTTATAGGAGCCATCTCCCTGGCATCTGTTTCAACTCGCCTATGGTGGGCTTTAATCAAGTTTACCAAATCTAGACATAGCTTCGAACCCCCGGAGATGAAGTTTATCGTTTTGGGAGAGGTAAGATTCACAGCCCGCTTTTTGGCAAACAAGAACTGACTGGTTTCTCGGGAGCATGAGGTGGTGATATGACCAACCTCTTCGACCCTCCGTAACGAGCTGAATCAAAAATCAAATCGATCTGCTTTACACGAGAGGGAGGAGGAGAGATGGACTCTTCCTTCTGAGGGTTTCTCTCGCTCTTAGCGTGAGAAGATTTCTTGTTTTTCAATTTGCTTTTTTCTTTCTCCTCCGGCTTGGGTGTTTCCGTTTCTTCACCGTCGAGCTTAGCTGCTGATAAGCAAGCTTTTGGCCGATACTCCTTGGTAGAGTGTCCTTTCTTGATATGTTACTTGCAAAAAAAATTTGCATCATAGGGTGTTCGTTTTTGGGACGTGCTGTCTACCGCAAAGGAGTGATACCCTTTGTCGGAGGGTTCCTTTTTAACTGTTTTCCTTAAACTCGTGTTATACTTCTCATAAGCTGCGTCTAAATCTTCTTTGTGTTTTACAAAATAAGAAGCTCTCTGCCAGGGGCGGACCCACGTGGTGGGTAGGGGGGTCAACTGACACCCCTAAAAAATATAAAACTTTAATTATTACACTAAAACTTGAAATCTACAGCAGCTCAACCGTTTCAAATCACCACATCTGACCCCCCTAACACGAGTTCGAATCCTGAACCTGACCCCTTTTTCAATTTTTTGTTTCTTTTTTAACTGGGCTTAAGCCCATTTCAATATATGTTCTAAGTCTAATTTCGTTTTTTTTTTAGTTTGGAGGGCTTTTGGGCTAAATTTCTAGTTTAATTTGTATTTTATGTTTCTTAGTTTTGGCCAATTAACATAACTTTTATTTTATTTTTATTTTTACATTATATTCTTAGTTTTTAGTAAAGGTTTATTTTCCAAAATTTTCATATTTTCTTACTTTTTATATGTTTGTAAATAGTATTTTTCTTTTAATTATCTTTTTTTTACATTTTGTAGTTTTAAGTTATTTTTCACTTTTTCTATTTTGAGTTACATGCATAGTTTTTCTTATTTTTAATTTAAAAAGTCTTAAATTCTAATACTATATATATTAAATATTTAATATTATAATAACTAGAAAATAATAAAATCTAATAATAAATATATATATATTAAATAATATAGTAATTATAAAATAATTAGTTTAATTTATGACCCCGGTAAAAACATTTTCTGGGTCCGCCACTGCTCTCTGCAGTGCATCATCTATAATAAAGTTTGCGGCTATGTCTGAAGTATAATCCCTCTTGCCTGAAAATTTTCCGTTGCAAGGCATTCTAGACATCTAAGACTGGTTAGCCTCCTCTAGCCGGTTCGATATTTTCTTCTAAGGATGCTTCTTCACTTGGTCAAACAACTTTCCTATGGACGCAAAAGCGAGAAAATTGGATAGGATTATTATTAATGAGACTTGGCAAGATAATTGCTATCGTATTCTTAAATATCGCAGATAAAAAATCGTTATCATATATACAATAACCATAACATGCATAAAAAACGTTATCTAGAGTGTCTGACATACTTCCGCGGTCGATGATAGAGCATTTTTTAAAACACTATGTATTTTTCAGATAGTGTTTTCCATGCTCTAATAATACGCGAATTTCTTGTAGCTCGACCATTCACCTTTATGCTGACTATATCTGATACTGCTGCACGTCGTAAACCGAGATTTAATTTCTTTAGTTTTTTAACATCTCATCCAAATTACCAGAGTCTATTGAAAGATGCGTGGCTAAATGAGACTTCCACTCATTTATTGATGTCTGTTATTTATCAGCGACTTAGAGCAGTATAGCGTTGTTGTAAAATGATAATTATAATAGCTTCAGCAACATTCAATCTCGTACAAAAGAAGATTTTATTAAGATTGAATTAGTTTAGACTCATGTGTTCCAGGACCCCTCTCTGGCTTTATTTGAAGAAGAGCGTTTTAACGTTTTAGCAGCCGTAGAAGAATCCTTCTTTCATCAGAAATTGAGACTGAGATGGTTGGATGTCGGACATTCAAACACTAGTGTGTTTCACAAGTCGGCTATGTAGCACGGGGACGGCATTTTGCTGTCCGTACCCGTACCCGTAACGTTTCGGGGACGGGTACTTCGTGGGGACGGCATGGGGACATCTCTCTCACGTTTCCAATAAATCGAAAATAAAATAAGAGCACTAGCTATTATAGGATATAGAAATGATCCTATAGGACGTTTCCAAAATATAAAAATTTGAGTTTTTGTTAATAATTAACTTATTCTAGTCTAATGCGCTTGTATATCTTACATTACACTTGAATAAAGTATATTTTATCGTTATATTTCTTCACATTTTTAAAATTTTCAAGTTTTAACTACATTTTTATAAGGTATAATTAAGTATATTTTAAATCTATGGTTATTTATAGGTATATTTATAGATGTATCTATGCCGTACCCGTATCTATAAATTTTTAGTTTTGCCGTTTCCCGTTCCCGTATCTGTACCCGTTTCTGTACCCGTATCCGTTTCGGTGCAACATAGCAAGTCGGTAGTAAAAAAAAATTATCCAAGAATATCAATCACTTCCTGAGAGATAATCAAGATGCCAGTTTTATGATTCAATGAAGAACAAAAATATGGAAATTTACTTTTTTGATTTGCTGAGAACTGTAAATGCAAGTGTTTGCCCGTGTTAGGTGGCAGAATTCAGAGATATTCATCCTTACCAGTGTCTAGATGAGTTGTTTCCAGTTCTATATGCTATTCCAACTGATAAAAGAGATAAGTCGACCACCACGTAACAGAGCTCATGGTCCTAACAGGTTTACGTTGAATTCTTCACTTCTACTTGGGAATTGGTTGGTAAAGATCTAATCTTAGAGGTTAAATATTTCTTCATTACAAGAAGTCTACCTAGACAAGTTAACTTGACGGCAATCGCTTTAATCCATAAAATTGATGGAGCTTCGAAGCTTCAAGAGTTTAAGCCAATTACTCTTTGTAATACAGTCTACAAAGTAATCTTAAAGATTTTGGGGTTTCGTCTCAAGATGATTACAGTTGAGGCAGAGCAAAGAAACCAAGTTGGGTTTTTGAAAGGCAGGCTACTGTGTGAAAACATTATTTTAGCCTCAGAACTGGTTTCAGATTTCCAACTACATGAAGATGCCTTCAAATAGCTTATGACAACGTCAACTAGACTTTCATATTAAACATCTTGAAGGTTGTTTGGATTTACAAGCAAATCATAAGGAGACGTGATTTTTGGACTACTGGTTTTCAAAATACTGGGAGTTGGATTTGAAGGCATCTTATAAAGCTTAGCGATTTACCTATTTTGCCAAGTTTCATCTGGTAACATTGCGCTCTTTTGACATGACGATCGGACGAACCTAGGACCTTTAAGTAACAATACAGGTCCTAATGGACCGAGAGTCTTTGGTATTCGTTCCCTTTCCAAGGTTCAGATCCAGAACCGGATTTGAACACATTATTATAAAACATTTGAATTGGGTCCTACTATATAAAGGCCCCCAAAATTTATAGAAAGCTTATACACACACATATATATATTTCATATATTTATCACATAAAACATAAAATAGTTTGTGAATTTTTTTTTTTTTTAAATGTAAGCTGTTAGTATAATAAAATTATATTTTTAGATGTTTCTTTGTTATTATTTTCTGTTTTTATTTTTGTTTAAATTATTTTTTTGTTTTGTATAATTTTTAGATATAGTTTTTATCCGTATAATTTGAATATGACCCGAATATCTCAGTTCGGGCTCTGTTAAGATCAAGCATGTCTTGGGACAATTGGCGAGTGTCGAATCGAAGACATCCCATTTTCGCTCTTATTCGATCATGTTGATGATTACTTTCTGTGGAGAAACACAATGACTGATCCGCTAGGACGTTTTTCAACTTCTAAGATGTGGGTTTCGCTTAATCTCCAAGTCCCACAATCGATTGTACCTTGGCATAAATTGGTTTGGTTCAAAGTGAGAGTACTAAAACATGCTTTTATTATGTGGATCACTCTCCAGGATAGACTCTCAACAAGAGATCGTTTGGGAAGTTGGGGCTTAACTGTTCAAATTGAATGTCTTTTATGTGGTAGAGCTCATTTGTTCTTCGAATGCGGATACTCTTCTCAGGTTTGGGAAATTGTCTTTACTCACCAAGACTTGAATCCACTTTCTACTCTCGATGCTATCATATACTTCATATGGAAAGAAAGGAATTCCACACTTCATTCAACATAAAACAAACCAGTTGCAACTATAATTAAGGAAATCCAGCAGATCTTTCGTGCCAAGCTTTTCGGCTTAGATAGAGCTGCTGTCCGTCGTGGGACCTTTGTCGGTTACACAGTCTCCTCAAAAATCTGAAACATATCTCAATATACGGTATGGTTTCTTCCAGCAATAATTGATTTTCCCATTCCTGCTCCGCTTCATAGAAGTTTCAGATGTTTTGTATTTTTCTGTTTATTTACGCTGTTACGGGTTATAATTTCTTTTTTTGGCAGCAAATTATGGGTTATAATTTATAAATGTTACCTCTTGAGAGGGGAAGGTGAATAAAAGATAATTAAACAAAAGATAGTGTTTTTATTCCGATCAATAATCTTCAAGAAATCGTCGCGGGATGAAACGGTTGTTTGTAGATTTGTAAACATCTCTTAGTGATCAAAACCAGTGGCGGAGCCAGAATTTTTTTTTACCGGAGGCAGAAATATATATAATAAATTTGTTTATAATTTGCCAAAAAATATTTTCAAATGTATTCTACATTAATTTATAGATTAAAATAATATATTCGATAAAATGTCACAAACATTTAAAAAATCATCACTAGTACGATTTCGAAATATAAATTTTATAATCTTAATTTGCAAAAAAAAAAAAATTGTGACAATTTTAATAAAAATATTTTAAAATTAAAATTAACTTTTAAACTTTTAAAATATACATAACTAAAATCTCCATAATAAATTCAGCTAATCTTAGTAGCTTTTTGCTTTATTAAATTCATAAAATAAATCATTTATCAAATCATTTCATATATTATTTAGAAATCCCAAAAGCAGAGTCTAAAAATGTTCAAGTAAACTGAAAGAGGTATAAAATAACATGAATAAATGAGATATTTTATATTTTGGGTTCACGAAAATCAGATGACAAAAAAGAGAAAGAAGGCTAACCAAGAGTTTTTGACTTTTTCAAAGTGATTTTCAATGTTGTTAAAAAATAACTAATAGTTATGTGAAATTCATATAAACGGTAGATTATTTATATTGCATTTAGTGAGTTTGGACTCATATTTGTTTTGATTTTAGGCTCACTTTAAATTTAAACTCACTAAATGCAATAGTTAATGAGCCCAAAAGTATGATTAATAGTTATCAAACTAAGCTAATTTTTTGTGGGGTCAAATAATAAAATTTAATGGGGTCATAAAATTTTAAACTAAAAAAAAATATTATACTTTTAAAAATTAAGTGGGGTCAGCTGACCCCCCCCCACCGTTGTACGTAGCTCCGCCCCTGATCAAAACCCTAAACAAGAGTGATTAAAAAGCCAAAATACTAATGTGTAGTTATGTTACATTGGAAAATGGATTAATTGGTACATCCACGGGGTCAGACACAAGAGAAGAGCTGTGTACTTGTGTCCCACGATTTCACTGTCATATTTTGTTGTTTTCTAACACAAAAACTTGGAATGCTACCGTAATGTGGTTTTCACATGTATACGTACTGAAAGCCGGATTACGATCTGAAATATCCGAACTACGAGGTGAAATACAAATTTAAAGTAAGGTCGAAACTGTTCTTTATTAATCTTAAGGCCGAAGTCGAGCTATGAACAGGATGGTATGAGGTGGGAGTCCGTCAAATGACGTGCCCCCTAAATATTGCTTGAGGTCGGAGCTTTATAAAAGTAGTTCGGCACTCTCGCAAGTTACAATGTGTGCAAAATGAAGAGCGAAGGGTCCTATTTATAGTGCTTGGATGCTGACTTTTCTTTAGGTCGTTGACTCCTTAGCGGGCTTGTCTTCTTGGGCCAAAATGATTTTATTGGTTTAACAAGATTTCTAATGGGCTTATGGATGAGTGCTAAACTCATATCCAACATTATTCTCATGTATGAATACATAACAATAATAGAGTTCATTAAATGTTGATTCTGAAAACCATAACGATCAATTTAATTATTTAATCTTAAATTTAGGGATTTGAATAATTCGAATCAAATAACTAAAATACAATAATGAAAGGACCGGAAATTTTAGTTTTTATTGATTTTAGAGACGAAATCGAATTGATCTCTTGTTCTAGGGTTTTAGGGTGTCTTGCACCAGTTGTTTCTTTTTTTTTCTTGCAATCTTGTATTTTCTCAAAACTTTGTGCAATTTGTATCTTTTTTGTAGGTCCCGCCATTAAAAAGACCATTTTATCCTTCATAGATAGGGAAAAAGAGAGAAAATGATCAAGGCACACTCTCGATCGATAGGTGTCGCGTCCTTTAAAAACTATCCATTCTTTTTTTACTATTTCTTTTTCTTTTTTTCCCCCTTCATTCTCTTTTTTACTTTTACATTTATTTCACCCCACATTTTTTGAACGGTGGATAGGATGCAATAGGTGAGGTTTCCGGTCATATAGACCGCCATAATGGAGTTAGAACCGATCGATCTACCGGAATTCAAAAAAATATCGGACTTAATACGGAAATTGCGATGGACAGTCTAGGCTAGGTGTCCACAATATCGGCTATTCATGGACACTGCCATGTGGATAGATAGTGGTCCACACGTGATAGTATCAACGAATAGCAGATATTGTGGACATTCAGTCTAAACTTTCCATTCGCAGGCTAGGTGTCCACAAAATCGACTATTCGTGGACACTACCATGATCACATCGCATACAAGACACTTACCATGGATAAGAAGTAGCCAATCGAAAATTTTGTTTTTGGATGGATAGTAGTCCACACGTGGTATTATCCACGAATTTGGATGGATAGTGGTCCACACGTCATAGTATCCATGAATAGCAGATATTGTGGACATCTAGTTTAAACTGTCCATTCACAATTTCCGTATTAAGTCCGATTTTTTTTATTCCGGTAGATCGACCGATTTAACTCTATTCAAGTGGTCTATATGGCCGGAAACCTCACATATTGCATCCTACCCACCGTCAAAAGAATGGGGGTGGGGTGAAAATAAGATAAAGAAGGAAAGAGAGTGAATGGAGAAAAGAAAGGGAAGAAAATGAGTGGATAGAAGGGAGAGGTGTGGAGAAACTATCCACCCACGGCCATTTCATGCTTCTGACGTTAAAATGGACTTTGTGGCGTCTAGAAAACCGTGAAAAAATACATAAATGTACAAACATTTGCAAAGATACAACTTTGCTATTACTTTATAAAAAAGATACACTGAGTGCAATTAACTCAAAGTTTTAGTACAATATGTGAACTTCTCTTTTTCCCGCGCACTGGAATGATATTTATATCTGGAGAATTAGGGTTTATTCCCTAGATTCTCTTTGAAATGATAATGTAAAATTCAAAAAAAATATTTTTTTCTTTTCATTTAGAAGATTCATATTTATTTTTTCTATTTTGTAAATATGTTAATTTATCGGTTGGCTGGAACGTCGTCGCCGAGCTATGTCCCTGAATTATTTTCTAATGGAAAATAATTTTTTATTTGTTGGACCAGACTAAAAAAAAGTATTAAACCCACTCTAATGTTAACTAAAAGTAAATTACGCTGAAGCGGACATTTTTCTGTACGTAAACACTAATTAAACACAAAAGCTTTGGCTACTGTCATCGTCATCTTACAAACTCGGACCCTTTTAGTGTTTGTGTTTGGTTTGCTCTTTGCAATGTTTTAAATCCTTGCAGTAATGGTTGTGCCACGTGTCGTCTCTGTACTCAGTTTCTAACCAAACACACATATAAATCTCCTTCTAGAAGGTTTCCTCAATTTAAGCTGTAGATATCATTGGCAAGGAGTCAGTGACGCTTCTTCTTTTGGCGTTTTACAGTTTGTGATCCTAAAATGAGTCACATCGTACATTTTCTAACCAATATTTTTTAATAAACATATTATATATATAATTAAACCAATTCTTAACCGAGCATCAACTCGGTTTACAAAACCGAACCAAAATAAAATACCAAACTTAAATCTAAATAATGGCGAGAGTCTCCAAACCGGTTACTCAACTACACAGAATCGTACCGCCACACTCCAGGGACGAAAACCGTTCTTCCTCGTCGCCTCCGGCAGATACGCTCTGGCGAGATTCACGGCCCTCGGCGGACACCATCCCGTACAGCATGAAGATCCGATCCCAGCCGGCGTTCTAGAACCGCGAGTCCAGACCTCCTCCCTCCATTGTTGGGCATTGACGAATCTCGATGGCACCCCTCGGACTCACCCGCCAGAGCCGCTCCCGGCAGACTTCAGTGACGACGACCCTCCGCGAGTCGTAACCAGATCCGAACAACCTATATCCTCCGGTCGCCTCAAGTCTCTCCACTCTTCCGGCGAATGAGATTTCTCTGGCGAGACGGACATGCAACTAGGCACGGACCCGTCCATCCCGCCGCAATCCCTTAAGCGTGGCCATTGCCTCTAAGACACCTCCCTCGCAAGCATCGACACCTTCCTTCCTCCTCGCCGCAAACCCGAAACCCATATCCCCAAATACTGCGGCTTTCCCCGCGCTTCCCATTACCGCCACACATCCTCAAGCAGCCGAATAGTTTGCGACTCACCAGGATCTGTCAGAGCTTCGACCACCGTACCGGGCCTCCGCAGCAAAGAGGAAACCACTCCTCGCGACGCCAAGAGAGAGAGAGAGAGAGAGAGAGAGAGAGAGAGAGAGAGAGAGAGAGAGAGAGAGAGAGAGAGAGAGAGAGAGAGAGAGAGAGAGAGAGAGAGAGAGAGACGAAGCTCTTTTGGCCCGATTCTTCCACCACGGTTGTATAGATCTGAACGCGCAAGACCGAAGGCTTCTCCGAACACCTACGATAACCGCCGGAGCCGAAGAAGCCTCAGAAAACGGAGACGAAAAGAAGAAGCTTCTGGAGAAAAAAAGAGAGAGAATGAATTCGGGGGGTGTCTCACGCGCACGAATCCTAGCTATGTTTTTTGTCCATCGTTTCTAACCATAATTTATTATTAACTAGTGGGTTCGCATGCTTTTACTCTCAAATTTTTCTTTACCTTTCGGTTTTCATCTTGGTTTCTTTCTAACATTTTGGATCTTATTTGTTATTTTATTTTTAGTTTGTTTTCAAACCATTGTTGTTGCAAATTTTATTTTATTTTCTTTTTAAGAAAAAACTTCTTAATTTTAACATTTATCTTCATTTATATTGAATCGACTTTTATGTAACATAGTTACAGAGAATTAATACTGTTAACTTTAAACAATCAACAAAAATATGTTAATACCGTCTATAATTCTTTCTTTCATTTTTGTTTCTAACTTAGTTATTATCTTGTTTTATAGTGTGTATTATTATTTTCTTTCTATTAAATCCAATTTTAAAAGCTCACCAAATTTATATATTCTATTTTTCTTTCTTCTGTAAGTATTTTTTTAGTTATTAATATCTCTTAACGGGAAGACTTTCTCCAATTTTTTATTATATGTAGTTTGTTTGTGTTTTTTGTAGGGATTGCTTACTTTACTCATCTATATCTTCTAATATAATTATATCTTTAAATATAATTCTCAATTCTAGTTTTTGAATATCATATACCACTAATTGTCACGTGCTCAATCTTCTGCATTCCATGGTATTTAGTAGCAGTGTCGCTCTCTTAGTTTTCTTTGCATTTCAAGTTGTGGTGTGCTATAATACATCAAGTATGTGAAGCAAAAAAATGTTATATTTGTTAGGAAGAATGTCCAATAGTACCGTTGGAAAAGAGAGTTGGTAGCTTGCACACTGCCATCAAAGTAAACTTTGTCCCATAAGTTGCATTGAGGTACAACTCACCTTCGAAAGAATTGATATGATTTAAGTTTTATAGGTGGTTGTAATAGGTCTTGGCAATGTAGATTGTATATGAAAAACCTCCGAAAAAACTTGGGATTGATATTTGTAGCAATCATCACACATGGCTTTGCTTCTTTGTGGCAAAAGATCTGATTGAGTGTGTTTGCATGAGCCTCAAAAGCACTGACGCGGAGTTTCTCGCCGCTGGGGAGGTCAATGATGGAGGGTACCAAATTGTCAGTGAAAAATACTTTTAAACATTGAAAACGGTGATTGAGATTATTAATACCTTTCAAGGCCGAGATTAACCAAAATTCTTTCCAAAGCTAAAGTTGTTTCGTTGAAATATCCTTTTGTGGACAATACTTCTCAAATGATATATGTGATGGTAAAGTTGCTAGTTAGGTGTAGATGGTAAAATCGTTAGTATAAAATAGTGTGATAAGTGTGAGGGTCACACCATGAAGCTCATTGTTGGTGTTGCCTAGGGCCAGTAATTGGTCGTATGTGCGGAAACTGAATAGCTCTTTCGAGATTTGGCAGAATGTATCATCAAGTGGAACCAGCAAAGTGGTTTGACGGAAGCGGATGAAGAGGTGGAAATCGTTCATCTTGAATCGGAGGTTACTCCTTGTAACATCGAAACCAGTGATAGCATAGATTAATCCCTCTCGCAAAATTGGCTGGAAGGAGCCTTGCATCATCGTACACTAAGAATCAATATTTTTTTAGCGTGGGTATTTGGTAGATAAGAGTTATGAGAATCAGAATGAAGTATTTTTCGTCGAGAAACAGCATGTCGACATCCATGAGCTCGCCGTCTTTTTTGAAGTTGCGGGCTTCCCAAAATCGGAACAACCTACTGACAATAGATTGGACACCACAACCAGATTTAAGCTGAAAGAAATCAACATTGGACTTATTCATTTTTTAAGGAGAGTCTATTGTAAAGAGAGCAAAAGATGAACGTGAAAATCTAACCTTTGGAGAGCTATATATATAATTGAGTGGATAGAGGTAAATAAATGAGTTAGAGGTGGAGACGTGGGCCTTAATTAAACCGCGCGAACACGTAACAGCAAAGATATTAATGGAGGATGAGGAGAGGCATTTAATGGTTTGATGGCTAGGAATTGTAACGTAATAGGGTGTGGAAGTAGGGATACAGAGAATGAATAAGAGAGTTATGTGAATGTGTGTAACCAGCGGTCATTGTTGCAAAATTTAGGGAATATTGGTGACGTAAGGTTAGAGACGAAGAAGGGTAAAAATTGTTAGATTAGGTTAGAGTTAAATCAATAAACATATCTTAAATAATTTTTTAGAATGTGGTCATTTTTAGACCTATAATAAACTGCCCTTTTAAACATGTTAATATATATATATATATTAGAACATGGTGATGGATTAGAAATTAAAAAAATGTAATTGTTGGAAATTAGTGTGAAGAAAATTAATAACTAATGATGTGGCTTAAGCAGAAAAGAAAAAAATCTTCTTTATATTAAATCACTAAGCATGTTTTAAATATTTTTTTATAAAGTGATCATTTTAAAATCTATAATAAATGGTTTGGACATGTTCAAATATATATTTTTAGAATATGGTAATAAAATAGAAATTAAAATATATACATATGCTTTTTTTTTGTCAACAAAAAACACTAACAAAACCTAATTATCGTTGATCCAAAACACTAACAAATACAGATGCTAAATCGTTAAAAATTAATGTGAATGATATTAATAGTTGATGATGTGGCTTAAAGAGAAGAAAAAAAAATAAAATTATATATATATATATATATAAATATTTTTTTTAACAAATATTTGAAAATATGTTATTCATAATTTAGATGAATTAGTTTGTTTGTCCCTTGTAGATTTTCTACACTTGAGCTCTAATTTTTTTTTTAAATTGCCGAAAAACATATTTTAAAATTATGATATAGATTTTGACAAAATAAAAATTATGATATACATGTTTTTTTATATATACGACATACGTATCTGTTTTTGGGTCAACTTGTTCTAGATCTTATCTCTATTACGAATAAACAATTGATATATGCATTCTTTCTTTTCTTTTCTTTTTTGATGTATGCATTCTCACCTTTTTGTACGTCACTCTCGTTTACTTTCTCTTAAAACTAAAAATTTTCGTCGACGAAAGAGAACTGCAATATATTATTCTACGGTTGGACAAAAAGAAATCGATGAATTATGATAGTGTGTTGTAACCGGGATCGAATATTCAATCGACGGACGCCATAGTGGAAAAATAATAATAGATAGACTCCACATTTGTTCAAAATTATATATAAATATCGCGAATTTACATATGACATAACATATAATGAATCTTCTTCTTTTTTTTGTTCAAAGTCTCAGATGAAAAGTTAAAACACAATTTATTGCTCCAAATAGTTTAGCTCTTGTTCTTATTATTAAAGATAAAAACAAAATAGTCTAGTTTTTTTATATCAAGAACATGTAATATGTCATATTTGAATTTGGGTGAAAATACGTAAAATAGTAGACTATATCTTGATTAAATAGTTTAATTAATCATATATTATACAAATGAAAACTGTTTATTTTAATATGTTGGTACAAATTATATTTTTGTCCATTCTTTGTTAAATTTTTAAATGTTAACAATATATCTGAATTTTAAATGTTAAAATATGATTCATTTTAATTTTAATCACACAAAATTATAGTAAAACATTTTGCTGTAAACTTACAGTTATACAGATTTTCTAGTTGCATAAAAACGAATATGATAAATATTTTGGCCAACTTTTATGAATAGAGTGACTGCTTCGTGTCACGGTAAACAAAATCAGTGAGTCATACCATCTCTTGAAGCTCATACTTGTCGGAAAGTTGAGAATTATAAAATTTCATTTTCAGTGGCCACATTCATAAATAGCATTCAGAACAGCCAGTCCAAACGTCTATTCATGTCCTCCTTTATTTTCCAACTGTATCTCTTTAATATTCATCTACATTCAGTTTCAATGCTCACTGTAGTTGAAAGCTAAACGATTTTAAAAATATTGTTATATGCATTTAATTCGAATGATTGATGTCCATACGACCACATCGCCACACCCACACTACCTCCCTAATTGAGTGAATCTTTAAAAGAAATCTAGAAACTTTATTTTGATATTTTGTCCACTAAGAATAATTTTCAATTTTCAATTTTACTTTTTATAATTATATAATTAATTAGTCTTAACAGTTACATAATTTTTTCCACTGAAAAGATAACATATTCAACGTCGACAAAAATATATAAAAGATACAAAATCGGATACACCGGAAACTGATACATGAAAAATTTACGGGAAACTAAAACTTTATAAATTAAAAAAAGACAAGAGCCGGCAGAAAACATTCCTCTGGAGGTAAAAGATTAAAACCTCAAAGAGAGCTAAACACGGCTTAAGCGAAGAACGAAGTAAAGCAAACAAATACTAAAGCAAAGACAGGATTGAAACGCTCGTCTACCAAGGAAAGAACGAGAAAGAATCGAAGACGCGGAATAACAAAACCTACTAAGACACTTCTGAAATGACCAACAACACGAGAGGAGAAGGACTTAAGTTAGATGAAACCGCGAAGAAAGAAACCAAATCTTTGAAAAGCAAAGACCAAAAACCATAAACAAGAATCTAAACCCCCAAAACACCTAATTTTCATCCTAAACGGTCTAAATCAAGAGCTCTGTGTCGCCACAAGAAATAGCTTAACCTTACAAGAACTAACTATAAAAACCTACGAGAAAACTGCTTATTCGATTAACCTAAAGACGGTGAAGAGAGCTAACTTTATAAATTCATCAAAAATAAAACAAAACTAAACATGAAAAATTATAGCCCGACCAAACAAAAAGACCTCACATCCCAAGCAAACGAACGCCAATACAACCTCCAAAAAACAGAAAGCACTACCTTAAACTTCTAAACCTACACGAACTTAACTAGACCGATCTATCTAACTTCCTAAATCAACCCCTAAAACCAACGGAAACAACCCAACCAACGAGATAAACCCGATTAAAACCAGATCAAACTTCACCGGACCCCACAACCTATGACTTCACCGGAAAGAAGAAATCTTCAGGACAAATCCAAAAGACGCCAGAGAAGACAAAAACTCACCACACCGAGAACCACCAGAAAAAGCACCATTTACCGAGCCGCCAGAACACAACGCTGACACCACTATAGTGGGAGACAACACATCAGAAATAACTACCAGACGCCGGAGGAGCTATGCCCGGCAAAACTGCATGCCGTGAGAGAACGACCGAATCGGATCCACAACCCACACCAGTCCCACCTCGAACAGACGCCGGAAGGAAGAGCGGAGACGGAAGAACCGTTGCCGGAGAAAAGAGAAAAAGAAGGCCACCGAAAAGCATTAAACAAACATGAGGTTCCTCCCCGGCTCCGGCGAAGAGAGCCAGCCACCGGGGAGACACGGACGGCGTAAATCTGAGACGCGGTGACTACCTCAAAAAAAGTGCTTAGGAACGTCCAATTAGGATGAACTCGACCAGTTAGATAGTTTTATATTATATATTTAATATATATTTATAAATATTGTTTTACATATAAAATAAAGAAATAATTGAAATGAAAATAAACATATTAATAAAAAAACTATTACATAATATTATACAACAACAATATTACATCAAACAAATTTATAGAAAATAAGGTAACAATATAAATAAAATTACATAAACACATAAATATTATACAAATTAAAATACAACAACACTAATATTTTTATCTCAGAATCTTTATATATCACTTCAAAATAATAAAGAGACTCATTTATCACTTCAAAATGCAATGATAAATTTGTTGAAATTTCAACAATTTTCATCTTGTAATCTTCAGATAAAAAAATATTCATTTATCATTTTGAAATGCATTGATTGATCATATTTGGAAATATTACGAAATAGGTTTGTTGGGTAATTTAAATTTTTTTGTTATAAATTAATAATATAATTTGTATATTTTATTATTATTATATGTAATTTATATTTTAATGTAATATTTTATGAATCAATATTTTGTAATATTTTTATTGTTTAATTTATATTTATTTAATTTTTTTAATTATGATATAAATTAATTATTATCAATATGGACTTAAATGCTAAACACTAAGTCTTTTGGAGATGCTATTTATATTTCCATGAACTGATTTGTTTTTGTTTTTGTTTTATATTTCCAAATACATAAAACCAAATAAGTTATTGAGAAGATCTTTCATGTTTTCAAATTCCACCAAATATTATATAATCGAGACTATCCAGTTCATTTTTGTTTTGTTTCTTTTTTTCTCGTTTTGTATCTACTAATAGAATTTTAATTGAGAATTTTTTTCGTTTTTCTCTTTTTTCACCGCTATCTTCGGACGGATTTCTTCCTTCTCTCTTCCGTCCGGCGAGTTTTTTCGGTGGTTCCCTCTTCACCTTTACTTATCTTTCAGAGGGACTCATCTTTTTCTCGCCGTTTTGTTAGCTCCGGTCTCGTTGTTTTGGGTTTAGTTCGGTGTCGGGTTGGCCTTGTTCCAGCTTCCGGTGACCGATTTGAATAATCGCCGTTTGCTTTCTATGGCTGATGATCTTCCGCCTCAGCGGATCTTACCAGGTTATCCCGGCTTTATCGCTTCTTGCGATTTCTCGATTCCCTTCCCTTCTCTCACTCGCGTCGTCTCCTGCCTGGGTTTTTGCTGAGCTCCGGTCAAGTTCCTCTGGTGGTTCGGGATTAATATCGTCGCCGTGCCCTGCTTTAGAGGACAAGCGCTATGGGATTCTGTGGGGAGATTTCTCCTACCGGCGGTGGCGCCTCCACGGCTTCCGTGGTCTTGGGTGGATATTTTGCATGTGTGCTTTTCGTTGCAGGTGGTTAGGACGGCAATTCGGGATGTGGTGATCGGCAAACGGTCCGAGCTGCTTTGGCGAGATGCTCCGGTGCTGCGGCTGCGTTCTCCTCCACGCCGGTTGCGGTTCCCGACGAAGCTTCCTTTGTTCGACGCGTGTTCTGCTTGACGGTGCTCCACTCGGTCGTCGACACGTGGCGATCTAATCTCTTATTTTCTTTACACGCGTTTTGCACGTTATTGGGCTTTTGGCCCGTTTGTATTATACCTCGGCCCATGAATGCAAATGGTTGACAAAAAAAAAAAGGATGAGATCACCGCCGTTGACCTGGACTTATGGTCTTTTACCTGGAAATTATTATAAATTTAGTCTTTTTAATTAAATATCAAAATAAATCGAAATATATACTTTTTGAACTATTTTGCATTAAAGCAATTTTTATAGTTTTTAATTTAATTTTATTTAACCGACATCAACTAGACATTAATAGGTTGCCGCGCGAGGGAGAAGAGCTTGCATAACGACGCCGGATGCAACACTTGATACGACCTGAGACGGAAGACACCACCGAGAAAAATAAGGTCACTTCCCAACCACGCGACCACCAAAACGGAAGAGAGCAAAAAAACCAAGACCGCCGGACCTAGGGAGTGCACCAAAGGGTACCACGACATCGACCATCATGGAAGAGGGTGAAGAGGACATCCATAGGGAGAACTCGCCTTGAACACCGAAACTCCCCCCAAATCTACAGTTACCTAGTAGATTTTGTTTGGAAGGTGACATCCAAAAAGATTCATCTCTGAAGCCCACTCACCGAAGCAAACCCACCGTACTGCACACCCACGCCACCGACACAACACAACCACACAGATTTTCGAAGCAGAGGACACAGAAGAAAGAGGAGGAGAAATAAGGAACCCACCGGCGCTTCACCGAAGCCACCATATAAGAGACTCCGCGCCAACCATTTACCAACCACCGCCATGCACTGCTGGGAGAATCATTGGTTAAACACTTTGTAGATCAAAGCGAGCCTTCACCAGTTGAAGCACAATTAATGGTCAAAAGAGATGGAAGCGATGTCTCTCACATCGCTATCAAGAGCACGGCATAAAAAAAAAGAATAATTTTCTATCTTTTCTTTTCTGGCCCGGCGCTGGAGAAAAGGGAATCAAAGGCAAAAACTTTCATAAAGAAAAAAGAGAGAGACATATATATTATGTTAGGGTTTTTATTAGTCTTGTGACTATCACAATGCGCGTATGTAAGTTGAACATGAAAGCAAAAAAGCAGATTTGGACGACAAATTTTGAAAACCGTAAATGTATCACCAATCTTGCAATTGTTAAATTATAAGGCAGATTTATCCAAGCAAATAATGCAAGGACTGCCCTTTTAATTTTGCAACAAATTACACCAGCAGTACAGCTATAAAACCGCAGTGTATATGTTTTTAATCGTTAATTAATTATAATATACTTATACATATATATTTTCATATGAAATTATAATTTTTATTTAAATAAGGTGGAATGCGTTTTTGGAATACAAAAACCGGCAGAAGACATACATTTATCCAGTGGCTAATTCCAAATAAGGGAAATTAAACCAGCGGAAAACATAGATATCCCGGAAGCAAATCCTATAAAAGGAAACAAAACCTACAACTAACCAGAAAAAAAATTTGATAAAATCTAAAACCAATCAAAAACAAATTGAACTTGCATATCTTAATTAAAGTGGAGTGCTTGAGCGAGATTTACCGATGATGTCTACAACCACCTACCGATAACAACAGCTACACGAGCAGATGCTGAAAGACCCTCTCTCAGACTCAAAGAACCAAGACTCCACAACCCGACAAGAAGGAACCCCTACAAGGACCACTAAGACTCTTTCGAATACGGCTGCGACTCAACTATATGCGTCCATAAACACCTAAATAGAAGTCTAAAAAAACCCAAATCTCACCAGATTTGAATCAACCAAAGCCAAACCTATCCAAACTACCCTTAATCCAAAAAACATGGAAATAAAATCATATAAGAAAGCACCCACACCAATCTCCCACCATAAATCAAAATAATGCAAGATCAGAAGTCAAAGACGGATTTGTAAATATGATGGTCTGGATAGAAGAGGTATCCAAACATTATCTTCTAAAACCAAAAGACCCACATCTCAAACCAGAACTGGAAACAACACAAATTTAAATTTAAACCTAAAGATGAACCCACAAACAAGACCAAAATCAATGACACCACAACCGGACCTAACGCCAACTACAATCCCAAAAATCTAAGATCGAGAGTGAAAACACAGACTCACCACATCGGCGAGCTAGAACTTCGTGTTGGGAATGTCCTGAAATCTATTGTACTTACTCTAAGTGAAAGTCGTACAGTCGAGATGAGACAATCACATAACACTAGGTAGTCATAACACTTTGCTAGAAGCCACTTATGATCAATGAGTTAAGAACTCATTGCTAGTGTTATATGATCCTACAGGGTCACACACCTAAGCAAACTGGACGTTAAAGACGAGGTTGATCATTAATGTAATGATCTAGTGAATGCATATTTGATATGCATTCGATATCAATATTCTGGGGCAGTGTCGATCGATGCAGATAGTGCATCGATCGATGCAGATAGTGCATCGATCGATGCAACTCGCGGATTAATCAGATTAATTCGGTTTAATCGTTGGTTAATTCCGTTATGGTTTAAGTCGACATATATAAGATATATGGTCGATCTAAACTGTCTTCTAACCTAATACACAGCCACCAGAACTAGAAAAGAGACCTCTCAGGAGATTCGATCTCAATAGGCACTAGCATCCCTGCTGTTCAGTTTGTGTGCGTGTGGATACCAGTAGAGGCACATCGTTTGAGGTGCTTCGTGATCTCGATTATCTGCAAACCTTCCGCTGCTTATTACCAGGTAAATCAGAGATCCCATAGATTCAATTATATGAACCTTAGATCCTAGGCTCGGAATTTAGACTAGGGTTGCTAATCCTGATTAGAACTGCTAGAAATTCCTTCAGTGGTATCAGAGCTTTAGGGTTCCATTGAATCTGTAGCATGTTGATTAGATTAGTTGAATCTGAATCTGTGTATGGTTGATACAAACTTGCTAAAATTCGTTTTCATGAAAACCTAGTTTAGGGTTCTGTTCGAAAACGTTTTAGGGTTTTTTCGCATGGTGTCGATCGATGCCAATCCGGCATCGATCGACACAGGGCGAAAACCCGAATAAAACTTAGTTTTCGCCTAGTGTCGATCGACACAAGTGTTGTGTCGGTCGACACAAACCTCGCGAGATTGATGAATCGGTTCAATTGGATTGGACCGGTCATCGAGCTTGGTTAATAATGGTCAAACACTGTGAATGGTTTAATTGCGATTGGTTTGATTAGGTTGGCATCGACCGATGCTAATGTAGCATCGATCGACGCTGACTGGTATTCAAAACCGTATCAATTGGATTGATCGGTTATCGCGGATTGCTTTTGGTTATTCTGCATCGATCGACACTATAGTAGTGTCGGTCGACATCAGATTTGATGGTTTAGGTTATGGAACCTGAAATCACAGAACCAAAGCAAGATAAATCAATTAATTAGAAGAATTAAAACATAATAAAACTGAACATTTTAAATGGTTCCGTTCCTCAACCAAATATCAAGTGATACTTGATGTCTTTCCAATCTTGTCAACTGTCAAGACTCGTTTCATTGTGCGATAGACTTGCAGTGCGAGATGTCCACAATCACATGAGTAAGGCAGGAGGTAATCGTGTTGATGGGCTTGCAGTGCAAGGCATCAACAATTACATGACCGAAGAGATTGGCTTACTTGACTGGGCCATCAAAATCGTTTTGGGCTCAGAGACATCAGGTGGATTGGGCATGAGATGTCGATCCACAACCAAGAGTTATATTGGATATAACTAGCAAAGTTGTTGCTTACCTAGATAGCTAAATTTGGGTGATAGCCAGTGGCTCGCTCAAGCTTAATGAAGTATGGGTCTTGGATCATTATATTCATCTGAGGAAACATTGTTTGAATATAATGCGAGTTTTCTTAAAAGTTAAGACTTCTCATTTCTTGAACATTATAACTAAACCTTTTTCCTTTCTTTGTTCTCAGCTATGACTAACACTCATAATAACTCTTTCTCCCTGCGATCCGTCCTGGAGAAGGACAAGTTAAATGGATCGAATTTTCTCGAATGGTATCGGAACTTGAGAATTGTTCTCAAGCAGGAGAAAAGGGACTATGTCCTGGAAACTGTTCTCCCTGAAAAACCGAGAGCCAATGCCGCACATGCAAAAAGGAGTGCTTGGGATAAGCATTCCAATGATGTGGTCGATGTGAATTGTCTCATGTTGGCTACCATGAACTCGGATTTGCAGAAGCAATACGAGAACGTGGAGTCGCCAGTGGAGATGATTACTAGCCTGAAAAGCATGTTTCAGGAGCAAGCACGAACTGAGAGATACCAGACGGTTAAATCTCTCATTGAATGCAAGCTACCAAAGGACAGTCCAGTCAGTCCTCATGTCATTAAGATGATGGGTTATATTGATAACCTGGGGAGGCTGGATTGTCCCATTAGCCAAGAGTTGGCTACTGACATCATTCTGCAGTTACTGCCGTCAAGTTATGATCAGTTTGTTATGAACTATAACATGAACAACTTGACGAAGACGTTGACTGAACTGCATGGCATGCTCAAGACAGTTGAGCCTAATATCAAGAAGGGCACTCCTAATGTACTTATAGTACAAAGGGGTAAGAAGTTTAAGAAACTTGGCAAAGGCAAGGGAAAGGGCAAGGCAGTCCAGGTTGAGAACCAGGACACGCCTGCGCCAGCCCCGAAGCCCAAGCCGGGCCCATCTGAGACTGATAAGTGCCATTACTGTAAAGAGCTTGGGCATTGGAAGAGAAATTGCAACAAATTCTTGGAAGAGAAGAAGAAGAAGAAGAAGACTTTCGAGACTTCATCTTCAGGTATTTATGTTATAGAAGTAAATGTTACTACTTCTGGTTCTACTTCTTGGGTATTGGATACCGGCTGTGGTGCTCATATTTGTACAAATATGCAGGGCCTAAGCAACAGTAGGACGTTGGAAAAGGGACAAGTGGACCTGCGCGTGGAGAATGGAGCAAGAGTTGCTGCATTAGCCGTAGGAACATTTAACTTGTCTTTGCCTTCTGGTTTGGTTTTAGAACTTCATAATTGCTACTATGTACCTGCTATAAGCAGAAATATTATTTCTATTCCTGTTTTGGATTTAGAAGGATATCAGTTTTCAATTAAGAATAAATGTTGTTCTTTTGATTACAATGATATATTTGGTAGCAGCCCATTAGAGAATGGGCTTTATGTTCTAAACCAAAGCACACAAATCTATAACATTAACACCAAGAGATTCAAATCAAATGACACAAATCAGACTTTTCTTTGGCATTGTCGTTTGGGCCACATAAACGAGAAACGAATCCAAAAGCTCCATAGTTATGGACTTCTGGGCTCATTTGATTATGAATCATGTGAGAAATGTGAATCTTGTTTACTGGGCAAAATGACTAAGGCCCCTTTCAACAAACAAAACGAAAGGACCAGTGACCTATTGGGCCTTATACATACGGATGTATGCGGCCCAATGAGCACAAGTGCTAGAGGAAATTTTCGATACTTCATTACCTTCACTGATGATTTCAGCAGGTATGGCTATGTCTATTTAATGAGACACAAGTCAAAATCTTTTGAAAGGTTCAAAGATTTCCAAAATGAAGTACATAATCAACTTGGCAAAAGTATTAAGGCTCTTCGATCAGATCGTGGAGGAGAATACTTAAGCCAAGAATTCAGTGATCATTTGAGAGATTGTGGAATTGTTTCACAACTCACTCCTCCTGGAACACCACAATGGAATGGGGTGTCCTAGAGGAGGAATCGAACTTTATTAGATATGGTTTGATCAATGATGAGTCTCTCAACTCTTCCATTATCCTTTTGGGGATACGCTCTAGAAACGTCTGCGTTTACACTTAATAGAGTTCCGTCAAAATCAGTTGCAAAGACACCACATGAGATGTGGACTGGAAATGTTCCGAATGT
The DNA here is from genome assembly GCA_030180135.1 of Orychophragmus violaceus. NCBI lineage: Eukaryota > Viridiplantae > Streptophyta > Magnoliopsida > Brassicales > Brassicaceae > Orychophragmus > Orychophragmus violaceus. The sequence continues at coordinate 56,904,062 of CM058233.1, forward strand.
GTCTTTCCTGAAGATTTGGGGTTGTGAAGCTTATGTTAAGAGATTAATTACAGATAAGCTCGAACTCAAATCTGATAAATGCTACTTCGTTGGTTATCCTAAGGAAACCAAGGCATACTACTTTTACAACCAATCCAAAAACAAAGTGTTTGTTGCTCGGAACTGCGTCTTTCTTGAGAGAGAGTTTCTTTCCAAGAGAAACAGTGGGAGTAAAGTACAACTCGAAGAAGTTCGAGAACCGCAGGAAAATGCTCAACCCGTAGAGGAAGAGCAACAATTGGATCTACAAAGAGTTGTAGAAACCGCGCCCGTGGAGCCTGAAATTCGCTGATCCGAAAGGATCCGTCACGAACCCGAGAGATATGGATTTCTCGTAACCAATTGTCATGATTTGTTGATCATTGACAGTGACGAGCCAGCGAATTTTGAAGAAGAGATGATGAGCCCTGACTCCGAAAAGTGGCTGAAAGCCGCTGAATCCGAAATGGGATCCATGTCACAGAACCAAGTATGGACTTTGGTTGATTTACCCGATGGTGCAAGACCCATTGAGTGTAAATGGATTTTCAAGAAGAAAATTGATGTGGATGGAAATATTCAGATATATAAAGCAAGGCTGGTGGCAAAAGGTTTCAAACAAATTCATGGCATAGACTATGAAGAAACTTACTCCCCGGTCGCCATGCTTAAATCCATTCGGATTCTCCTAGCAACAGCCGCTCATTATGACTATGAGATCTGGCAGATGGACGTGAAAACAGCTTTCCTTAATGGAATTCTGGAAGAGGATATGTACATGACACAGCCCGAAGGTTTCATCGATCCAAATGCAGCTAGGAAAGTATGCAAGCTTCATCGATCCATTTATGGATTGAAGCAAGCATCTCGGAGTTGGAATCTTCGTTTTGATGAAGCAGTCAAAAAATTTAACTTCATCAGGAACGAAGAGGAACCATGTGTTTACAAGAAGACTAGTGGGAGCGCAGTTGCATTTCTCGTGTTGTATGTAGACGACATACTTCTTCTCGGAAATGACGTTCCGTTGTTACAGTCTGTTAAGGCTTGGCTCGGAAGTTATTTTTCAATGAAAGACATGGGAGAGGCCGCGTATATTCTTGGAATAAGAATCTATAGAGATAGATTGAACAAGTTAATTGGACTGTGTCAAGACATTTATATTGATAAAGTCTTACACAGATTCAGAATGCAAGATTCCAAGAAGGGCTTCATACCAATGTCTTATGGCATAAGTCTCAGCAAGAAGCAGTGTCCTGAGACACCTGCTGAGAGAGAACGCATGAGTCGGATTCCCTATGCCTCGGCGTTGGGATCCATCATGTATGCCATGCTCTGTACTCGTCCAGATGTTGCTTGTGCTTTAAGCATGACGAGTAGATACCAATCGGATCCAGGTGAAAGTTACTGGACAGCAGTCAAGAATATTCTGAAGTATTTGAGAAATACTAAGGATAAATTCTTGGTGTACGGAGGAAGTGATGAGCTGGTAGTAAGTGGTTACACAGACGCAAGTTTTCAGACAGACAAAGATGATTTCCGATCACAATCTGGTTACATCTTCTGCCTGAATGGCGGTGCAGTCAGCTGGAAGAGTTCCAAGCAGGACACTGTAGCAGATTCCACAACTGAAGCTGAGTACCTCGCTGCTTCTGAAGCGGCAAAGGAGGCTGTTTGGATCAAGAAGTTCATTACTGAACTTGGTGTGATTCCTAGCATTTCTGAGCCAGTGGCTTTGTATTGTGACAACAATGGGGCCATTGCACAAGCAAAGGAACCTAGATCACACCAGAAATCCAAACACATAGAAAGGCGATATCACCTTATCCGTGATATTGTGAATAGAGGAGATGTGAAGATCAGCAGAGTCCCGACGGATGAGAATGTAGCTGATCCACTGACCAAGCCCCTCCCAAGGCCTAAGCATGAGTTTCACACTGCTGCTGTAGGCATTAGATTTCTTAAGATATGATCTTGTTTTCAGTGGGAGTCATATTTGGTTTTTAGTTATGACTTGATGTTCGTAAAACATAATTTGGTTATGTTATTTTAATGAAATTGTTTCAGCATTATTTAATTGTGTTAATTAAATATATTGTCCCAAAGTAATTTATGACATTTTATAGGTCATCAAGTATGTGACTTGATCATGAAACCCTATAAGCAATAAATGATATAAATTATAAATGGTCCCTGGTCGAGGTTGTTAAAATGGGACATTGACAACCACGTGAGACTAGTATGTGAGGTGACTGATGACTATGTTTCATGGAGTCATTAATAAGTGTATTAAAGTCAATCACATAGATATGTGTTAAAGAACACATGATCGGACTTGACCCGTTAATGAGAACTCTACAAGATGTTATATGAGTGTCATAAGAGTTTCTCATTACGACTAAAGAGTGTAGTCCTTAGACCTGAGTTCATCATGTCCTCTCTTATATGGATTGGTTCGTCTTGACTTTGTCAAACGTCAGCCGTAACTGGTGATTATAAAGACACTGATTTGGCGTATCATGAGATATAAAAGAGACATGGATGGAACAAGATGGGATTTGTACCTCCTATATAACAGGAGTTAAATATCTCTGGGCCTATCGAAGATTTGATACTGGAAATGCGTGGCCGCGCTCAAACGAGGTGATTGTCAGTCGTTTGTTTTATCAGTACAAATCGGGATTCGATAAACGTGATCTAGCTTAATAAGGATGACACAGTTCTTGCCTTATGCTAGATTGAGATATAGCTACAAAGGGATTAAAGGAATAGATGATTCCAGTACAAGTGGGAGATTGTTGGGAATGTCCTGAAATCTATTGTACTTACTCTAAGTGAAAGTGGTACAGTCGAGATGAGACAATCACATAACACTAGGTAGTCATAACGCTTTGCTAGAAGCCACTTATGATCAATGAGTTAAGAACTCATTGCTAGTGTTATATGATCCTACAGGGTCACACACCTAAGCAAACTGGACGTTAAAGACGAGGTTGATCATTAATGTAATGATCTAGTGAATGCATATTTGATATGCATTCGATATCAATATTCTGGGGCAGTGTCGATCGATGCAGATAGTGCATCGATCGATGCAACTCGCGGATTAATCAGATTAATTTGGTTTAATCGTTGGTTAATTCCGTTATGGTTTAAGTCGACATATATAAGATATATGGTCGACCTAAACTGTCTTCTAACCTAATACACAGCCACCAGAACTAGAAAAGAGACCTCTCAGGAGATTCGATCTCAATAGGCACTAGCATCCCTGCTGTTCAGTTTGTGTGCGTGTGGATACCAGTAGAGGCACATCGTTTGAGGTGCTTCGTGATCTCGATTATCTGCAAACCTTCCGCTGCTTATTACCAGGTAAATCTGAGATCCCATAGATTCAATTATATGAACCTTAGATCCTAGGCTCAGAATTCAGACTAGGGTTGCTAATCCTGATTAGAACTGCTAGAAATTCCTTCACTTCGGCGAGGGCAGACGAATCGGCGGCGACAACACCACGACAGCGCACAAAACGAACCAGGCGGAGGCAAGATAACCGGCGTCGAGCAGAGGAAGAGGCGGGGACCAGAGAAAAAAGAAAGCTAACCGTCGTTCAGGCGACGGACTTGAGAAGGGGAGAGCTTCTAAACGGCAGCGAGACCCTCCCCGGCAGTGTTTTGAAACCCGACCCGGACCCGCGGTTGAACCGATAAACCCGATGACCTGGTAAACATTCCGGATCGGGTTATGTGCAAACTCCGCTTAGTTGAAAACCCGGAAAACCCGTAAAACCCGTGGTTTATTTGCGACCCGATAGACCGGTCGAACCGATCAACCCGGATAATTAAAAAAATTTAAACCTTTTAAACTAGAAAGAAGGTTTTATTGTGATAAAATATAGGGTTTTAGATTTAGTAATTGAAAACTTGAAACAATAAATGTTTCATCTACGGCAGCCTCACAAAAGATCTAATGATCTCATTGACTACGAATCTATTGACAAGACTGAGTTTTGGATCGTAGAAGAAGACGAACCAGGCGAACTTGATATGATGAATTAGAAAAGGCTCTTGCAGAAGAATATCCCATAGATGACGAAGAGGCAATCCCAGAAAAATCTGATGGTATATTTTAGAATGTTGATTATTCTTATCATTATTCTTAGTTGTATATAAGATTGACTAAGCTATGTGATTTGTGGTTCTTTAGATTTTGATGAAGACTTTACTATGCCGCCTGAAGAATAAGAAGGATAGAGATAATCGAGATTGGTTGATGTGATCCGTTTTTAAGTTATAACTCTGTTAAGAAACTTTTTTTCTATTTTCTTTCTCCAAATTTATGGGATTGTGGTGTTTTTATTCTTTATTAAGAACGTTCTCATATTGAAATTTCTAACGTATGGTTTTACATTTTTAATAAAATGGTGTATTGTATGGTTAAGAAGACTACACATCAATATATATAACTATATATATAAATCTCATTAGTTTTAGACCCGGGGTTGACCCGCGGTTAACCCACAGTTGACCCGCGGTTGACCCACAGTTGACCCGCGGTTGACCCATGGTTGACCTTGTGACCCGGTGATCCGGTAGACAATTCGGTTCGTTGTTCGGGTCGGGTTTAAAAACATTGCTCCCCGGCAATGGCAGTGAGCACTGGCCGGGGAGAAGACGAAGTCCAAGATGGAGGCGGCTTCCTCAATTTACGTGTCTGGGAGCTTCTGTCTTAGGACACTCATACATATATCAACATGTGCCAATATGCACACGAATATTTATGCAAAAAAATCATGTTAGATAGCTAGAGATGGGTAAAAAATTATTTATTATTCGTTGACAAAAATTAACATTTATTAATTTAATTATTTATATATTAAAGTACTAAACTTTAATTTTAAATATTTAGATATTAATATGAGTAACAATACAATTGATAAAACCAAATACATTAAATTTATTACATATTGTTGTTTTTGCAATTTTTACCGAAACAACCATATCGAACTAAACAAATCGGGTTTTTGGTTTCGGTTCGATCATCAGAACTGAATGCGATCATTTTTTAAGATAAAGTTTTGAAGTTTTAGGTCTTATCCATAGTCGATGCCGTTAAAATTAGCTTATTGTTTTATTTTTAATTTTGTAATTTAACATTTAACTTGATTTGATATTTTATATATTAAAAATAAATTTTATTTTAAATTAATTAGATATTTATAATTCATAAGTATATATAAACCGTTTTAGTAATAATAAATAAATAATTTAATTTAAAATATAATAATTATTAATATATTTATTTCTAATATATTATATCTATAATCTAGAATCCGTACTGCTAATTATTTTTTTATTATATTGCAAATTAATTTTTCACTAATCAACTTTTATTTTTTATTGTTTTTTATACAAACTGTATTTATCTCGCTAACCATACATACCGCAGTTGAATCGTATCGCTCTAAAATCGTTTTTCATGCACAACTAAAATCGTGATCACTATTCGGATCTTAGTACATATGTCTATTTCCACATCCAAAAAATTATGTGTGATGGAATAATTTTAAAAAAGTAAAGTTGAAAGAAAATATTCTTAAACGTGTCATTGCATCTCCAAAAGTGTGGTTCGCTTTTTACGGATCAGTGTAATCTATTTTTGACAACAACAAAAATGGATCAGTGTAATCTATTTTTGACAACGATTCAGATAGTCATTTATTTGGTATTTCCCAAAAATCAGGAATTGCCATTCTAACCTTTTAGGAGATAGACGAGAGCCCCCTAGGGACGAAAGACCTATAAATCTAAATGACCATCACTCTATTCTTTTCTTTACTTTTTATTGCACCTTTACTTTAGTCAAACTTATTATATTGGTTGACAAAAAAAAAAAACTTATTATATTGAGAAACCGAAACCTTTGTAATCCTAACATGCGAAATTAGTGATCTATAGTTATAATCTATTTAAAACATCTCGAATGGAAAGTTCTTATAACAATTTCACATTCACTAAAAGAAAATAGTAAAACAATATATAATAATATTTTAATATGTGAGTTTTTATAATTTTTAGAACTCCCACTCATAGTTTCGCATAATTTTTAGAACCGAGTGAGAACTCTAAAAGTTATGAAAAATTCACCTTATAAAATACTATTATATATTATTTATTATTTTTAATGAATTGGAGACCATTAGAAATGTTCTTATGACAGTTGAAAAGTAATTATTTTGTCTTTGACAACCGATCTCTTTATATAAAAACTGGGATTAATTGCGCTAAGTGTATTTTTTTATCTTTCTAATAGCACATTTATATATTTTTTATGTATGTTTCTATTTTTGTATTTTTTGTGTGAATCCATGTGTTAAAAAATCTACACTTATCCATTTATAGATGAATACGAATCACACGATTTACCTTATATTCATTTTTTTTTTCTTATTTTTTCTTTTTCTCTCCACTCTTTTTTTATTTTACATTTTTCTTCACCTCTCATTTTTTGATGGTGGATAGGATAGCAGAATTGAAATTTCCGACCATATATACCACCAGAATAGAAATATAATAGGTCAATGTACCAGAATTTAAAAAAAATTCGGGCTTAATACGGAAGTTTCGAATAGACAGTCTAGACTACGTGTCTACAGTATCGGCTATTCGTGGATACTGTCACGTTCATATCACACGCTAGACGTTCCCAATAGATAACAAAGTCCACGTAAAATGTTGCTTTTTAGGTGGATAGTGGGGCTCGTCGTAATATGTATTCACAGATTCACGAATAGGTGATATGATCGTGGTAATGTCCATGGTAAGCGAGTTGCATGTGATATGATTGTGGTAGTATCCACGAATAGCCGATATTATGGACACTTAGTCTAGACTGTCCACGCGAACTTCTGTATTAAGTCTTTTTTTTTGAATTCCGGTACATCGACCGATAATTCTCCATGTCGGCGGTTTATATGGCCGTAAACGTCACCAACGACATCCTATCCACCGTCAAAAAATGAAGAGTGAAAATAAATGTAAAGTAAAAAAGAAAATGCAGGAAAAAGAAAGAAAAAAATAATTAAAAACTATGGGTAGAAGAAATATCGTGTAACCCCTTTGTAACCCCTATCGATCGATAGAGTTATTTGATATTTTTTCCTCTATGAAGGATAAATTGGTCAAACCACCATATAAAAGGTTGGTAAAAGATACCAACCTTTTATATTTAGTCCATAAACGTGAATTCAATAATGGATCTTTAGATTATTGAGGCCACATGCAATTTTTTGTTGTTGCTAAATTCGACGAGCCAGTAATTATTTTTTTCATTAGCATAAAAATACTTGATTAGTAAACAAGTTTTTTTTCTTTCCTCTCAATATTTATTAATTAGACATACGCTGAAACCAAAATATACTATAGAGACGGATATACCGGAGATGAAGCTCAAAAAATAACAGAAACCAAAAGCCTTATAGTTTTAAAAGAAATATAAAGCCAGCAGAAAACAATCCACAATAAACTAAAGCCAAAATAAAATGATAGCATTCAACCAACAAACTAGAAATAAGATATAAACTCTTACAACCATGGAAATGAAGGAAAAGAGCCAAAGACACATAATAAGAAGGCTCACAGAAGCACTACCGAGAGAAGTTAAAACCATAACAAAAAAAGCTTCATGCTAGATGAATCCCCGAAGAATAAACCATGAACAGTGATCAGCAAATACTAGAGAATTACACACGATAATCTAACTCCTATCCTCCTAATCTTCAACCTAATAGTCTAAATCTAGAACTTTGTGTCGCCATAAGAACGGACAAGAGTTGAACCTTACAAGAACTGACTATGAAAGACCTAAGAGAAAACTTATTATTCTTCTAAACTAAAAGTGGCAGAAGGAGTGGAGTTTAAAAATTAGCGAGATAAAACAAAGCTGCTCAAGAACAATCTGGCCCAGCAAAAAAGTCCGACCAACCACGCGAGCAAGAGAGAATGCAAACTCCTAACCATTAGCAAATTACTAACATAAAAATACCTAGGCAAAACCAAGAGTAAACCAACAAAAAAACATCTCCTAATCCAAACCCCAACCGGAACAAAACCACATGCCAAAACCTACACAAAACCGAAGGACGCCATAACAAAAATCACATCACTGACCACACCGGCAACACATGCCGAAGAAGCTAATGCTGGAGGATCACGATGATCAGCACAAAGAAACTGCATGACCAACGACATATCCACCATGAAAAATCGTCAAAGGATTCCAGATCTTAACCGCAGAAGCATTAAACGAACAACAAACCACAAGCGATCACCACACCAAACCGGATCTGCATATTTCGGAAATGCCAGGGCATGACCGTTAGAGGTAGGCCTGGGCAGTAACCTGAAATCCTAACCCGAACTCGACAAAAAAAATGATCATGATCCGAACCGATTCTAAAAAAATACCTAAATGGAGCTTAGGTCAATATATTTTGGGTATCGGTAATATTTGAGCCCAAACCAAACTCGAATGAGTACCCAAAATAACCCGAAGTTTATCTAATTTTGGTTAATTCTGATACTTTCAAGTATTTTGAATAGTTTGAGTAGTTTTTTGTATTTTGGATAATACATATATTTGTGTATTTTCAAGTGTTTTTTTAGTTTTTATGCATTTCCTGATAATTTTGGGTACCCAAATCCGACCCGAATCTACAAGGAGCCAAACCGAACCCGACCAAAAAATTGTAAATACATGAACGGGTTCTATTGCTATAAACTCAAAAATTTGAAAACTCAAAAAACGCGAACAGGACCCGAATGGATACCCGAAGGTATATGCCTAATTGGAGGGTGGAGGAAAAGAAGAGATGTCCGCCGTGAGTCACAACGACGAATCAAAACAAACCTCTCCCTAATCCCGACGATCAAGCGAGGCAGAGGCGGCACGAAATGAGCGGCAGTGGCAAACCTTGGGATGCAAGTTAAAAGGCTTCTCCTCTATGGTGAATTGTTGATATATAGACAGTAAAAAAGTGAGAATAAAATAGAGAAAAACAATTTACTCTCAACCCATCACAATCAAAGTAAAATAGATAAAAGTATTTTAAAATATATATTTTTGAACTTAAGTGTTTTAATATTTTAAGGTTCAAAATAATGTTTTAATATTTTTTGAACTTAAGTATTTTAATATTTTCTCACTTGAAAACTTTCTCTGCATAAGAGAAGTGAAAATATAACGCTGGTTAAATTGAGTCCATACCATTTTTCTTTTACTTTGATTCCATTTTTTACTGTAAATTGTTTATGAATCAGAGTTTTAGTTTTGTTTTCATCCAATTTTGAATAATATGTATTTGATTCGAAAGATTATAATTTCTACTATATTAGTTATATACTTTTTTTGACGGCAAATAACATTTCATTAACGGCCCATTGGAAAATTTACAGGAGGACAAAGTTGTAGAATGAAATTTAATACTCCCTCCGTTTCACAAAGATGCATGTTTTAGAAAAAAAATTTGTTTCACAAAGATATAATTTTTAGCTTTTCTATGCACACTTTATTAATTAATGATGATATTTTGAAAATTTTAAGAAGATTAATTAAATTTATTAAATTACTATTGGTTTAAAGATATTGGAAACTGTAGAGTAACAAAAATTGATGCATTTATGATTAAATATTAATTGTTTTCTTAATATATGTGAAAACTCTAATAATTGTATCTTTGTGAAACGGAGGGAGTATAGGTTAATAGGTCAAACGACCCAGTAATAAAGTTACCGAGTTTAGTGTTTTCGGATAACCACGAAAACGTCAGCGCCAAAGGTGGCAAGCCATGCATCGATCATCGGGAGTGTTCATCATGCAAAATTTCAGCGACATCTCCGGTTACTGCCAGTTCGCTACAACTTCGATTCCAGCCGAACTTCTTCATCCAACCACCACGAGAGCACCGCATGTTAAATCATTGCCTTTATTTGTCACTTCGTCGCCATCGAATCATCGCGCTTCATAATAGGTTAATCCGTAGAGGAATAAAACCAAAGGAAAAGGAAGATCTTGTCGAACCCATTCAACTCGATCGGGCCAAGAGACAAACGACACTAAGCGCATGATGACGCAGAAGACGAAAGATGTCGACGGTGCTGCGATGGGTAAGCACCGTGAAGAAGATCAAAGTTCCAGAACCTGTCCGAAAGAAACCGCCGCAGTAAAATGGGACAAAAAAATGGACATAGATTCCGAGATATATTAAAACTGAAGCAAACAAAACTCCTCTCTGTAGAACAAAGGAGTTGTTTAGTGAGAAGTTGGAGAAAATGAAGAGAGAGAAAACATTTTCTCACTTTTTAAGACATTTTATTAGTTATATACTTAAAAATCTAGTTAATACCATATTTCGAGTATGTCTATTGGTAGATATTCAATAATATCTCATCAACTAAATATATATGTATACTATTAAAATAGACTATTTTAGAAACTAACATTTACTTTACGTGTTTATTACGTTTCATATCATTATAATTAATTAGTATTTTTATTATTTATTAAAAGGATTTTAAGTTTAATAAAGTTAGACTAATATATGACCCATGTTAAATATTCTGCTTTTATTCTAAATATATCCATAATATCTTTTAACATCTTTTATGTTTTAAATATAAATATATGTTTATATTATAAAAATCTTATAAAAATGTTTTAAAATTTTAGAATTCTTAATAAAAATAATTTAAATTCTTATTTATTATAATACCATTTTAAACATTTTGATTTATAAAACAAAATTACAATATATATATATATATATATATATATATATATTCTACAAGTATAGATAAATTACTAAATTAAACGATAAATATAAATAAATGAATAGATACATCCATTATATTTATAAATTACAAAATTAAATTGAATTAAGTGTGCACATAACATAACACAAATAACATGCTTCAACTTTTAAAATGAATACAACAAATAAATTAATTAATATTAAAAATTAATTTATAAATAAAAATAACGTTAAAATATTAAATACATCTTTGATATATTTAAATCGCTAAAAATAATGAAATTAGTTAATATTTATATTATTTAAAAATATGATGTGTTAAGTTACAATTGATAATTTTACGATTTCAGATTCCTCGGGATGTTCCACAAAATTTATAAAATATTTAGACTTTTATAAAATAAGTTAAAAATAGATTAACCAAATCTAATTATAACAAAAAAAAAATTAATTGCCTACTGGAAAACGGGTTAAAAAGGATTAACCAATATCAAGTGAAATGTTATTAATTTCACAAAAATATTAAAAATTATTTAATATTTATATTTTTCGAATATATGGTGGGTTAGATTATTGTTGATGTTTTTATAATCACCTTTTGACGGACTGTTCTAAAAACTTTCAAAATATTTAGATCACTATAAGATATGTTAAAAATTAGATTAATTAGTTTCGATTATGAAAATATTTCTTTTTTTAATGTTCATTAGAAAACATGTTAAAGCGATGAATTAACCAATTTAAATTATAAAAATGAACTTAACCAATGCAAAAATGTTAAATGAATAGATTATTCTGTTATGACTTTTATAAATCTGTATATATTTATCTAGATTTTAATTTAATTATTGAAATATTTAATAAAAAGTTCCATATATGAACATATGATATTCTATGAAATAAACAAATATTTTAAACCAACATAAGTCATATTATACTTATATACCGAATAAATTTTATAATGACTATTTTATTAGAAAAATAATATTAAATTATTTTTAAACAAAATAAATATTCAATGCATTCCCATATTAAACACATAACCATAATAATATTTAGTTACTAAAAATGCTCTGAACAATGGGCTTCTTGCTAAACTACACCGAAATTTGAAGTCAGTTGCAAAACTATTTTCTCCTTCCCCTTTTTCGGAATAATATCAAATTCCCTTCAAACACATGAATATTGAGAAAACACCAATGAGAAGTGAAGTCTTATGTATTTCCCCAAAGACAAAAAAAAATCATGAAATCGAAAACTATCTACGATATTGTCATAGTCTTTAATGTTTGCCACCAATTATAACCACCAATGACAGATCCAGAAAAGTTTTAAACCGGAGACACATATAGTAAAATATTTAATATTTTAATTAAAAATTAAAATATATGTAGATATATAAAAGAGAATAAACAACCAAATTTTTAGTTCAAACATTTAAAGTACCTTTTAAATCTAGTGCTATATATATATATACATCCATATTCAATATATATATATATACATTATAAATGAAAATATAAAAATGTTTTATATTCATTTAATTTTTTATTGTTACGTTTTATTTTCTATTAATTTATTATTTAATAATAAAATAATATATCCTAAAAGTATAAGTTAAATTTAAGAAATGATATAGAATTTGTGACATAAGTTAGATTATTGAAAATTCAAAGTGAAGAAAAAAACTATTTGATAAAATAAAAGGAAGAATTAGTGAGAGACTTTGGGGATAGACAAGAAAGAATAAGGAAAAAGGCTTTCTAGATGACGGGACAAAAAAAATCACGGGACCCACAAGAATAAAAGAGAAAAATAAGGTGGGCAAAGAGAATTTGATGGAGGCACTCAAAACCATCAAGCCATTTAAATTATAATGTTCATGCGGAACACACATATTTTCCTTTTATTTTCCAACATTTCCCAATTAATCACCGACTTTTGGATCCAAAATTCACGAAATCGTGTATTTGACCGAAAGTTTAACTTTTCCTACAATTTTTAAGAAATATTAAATAAAAATGAGGTAGTTTTGCAGTATGTAAAAATGAATTTTAATTTGTGGACTATATATTATGTTTTCCTATTGTATGGTTCTCAAGTGTGGTATGTTTTATTTTGTTGCTCATGTATTAGTATGACATGTTTATTTGTGATATTTCCTTAGAAATCAATTTTTTTAGGTTTTTAAGAATTTAACTCTTATTTGAAGACTTATGTTCGAAGTCTTCTGTTAGGCTTCGTAGGAAGTCTGAATATTGTATTTTTTTTTTAAAAAAAAATCCGGGTTATATATGTTGAAGAAAAGGAGTCTTGTTCTAGCGTGTGTATTAATTATTATTTTTGACACGGTAAGAGTATGACAAGTACATGTATGATATTAATCTTGGATTCAGTTATCTTATGTTTTTAGATATTTACCTCATATTTTCAGACTTTGTTTGCAGTCTATATTGTTATGTCGTTTGTTGATGTGGTTTATACATGTTTTTTTTACAGATAATGATTCAGTTACATGTTGTCTACGGAGAATGGGTGATTAGAGAATCGTGTTGGCATTTTGTGGTGGATAATGCAAAAGGACGGAGAATGTTCTCTTTGCGAGATGGTTGTACACATCTTGAACTCATTCAGATGGCACACGAAGATTATAAGTTGGGCACGAAAGCATATCTGATTGATTAACATATTCATTACCGGCAACAATGTTGGGACATGATTCTCCGCCGATTTATGTTATGAATGTTAGGCAAGTGCGGATCCTGGTGGAATTAGCAAGGAATCATCTTATCCATCTTTATGTCTTGTGCCGAGTCGTTATCGATGCTACGAGCAATTTTGATATGTGTGGAAATGCTGAAGATGCTGATGACAATTGTGAAACCGTGGCGGATCAATATTGGAAAGAAAGTATGGATGACAATGCGGAAGAAGAAACAGATGAGTTTGATGATGGTGATGACTCTTGTGGAATGGAGAAAGATGAGGATGTATTCAAGGAAAAGGCCAAAGTGTATTCTGACGGTGAAGATTATGAGGTTTATGGTCAAGTTAAATATGAATGTAAGAGTAGGAATGGGGGTGGTAAATGTTTTGGTGTTGAGCAGATGTGTTGAGTCTAACAACACAATTTTCTAGGAAATTTGAATACATGATGGATATTCGAGAATATTATGCAGATATGATGATGGTAGAAGTCATAGATGGTTGATATTTCTACGTAAAAAGAGTACATAGAGATTGTATTATTTATTTGGAACATAACCGTGTGAATATGGTGTGTGGCAAATTGAGGAAAATCCCCTGCTCACATGCTATTGCTGCTGCACGTGAGGTTGAGTTACATACTTCTACACTTGTATGTCTGTATTGCGGGAAAGATTATTTGTACACGACAAACTCGTACAACATTTCCCATTTAACGATGATTTCCAAACTCCTGAAACCGAGAAATGCCTGCCGCCGCCATACAAGCGACCTCTTGGAAGACTTGAGAAGTTGAGGTGACAATCCTTGTTAGAAATCGCAGCGACGAAAGGCAAAGCAAGACCGTTGAAGTTACACAAACGATATAGTTGTTTAAAATCCAAACAATCGGGTCATACTCTACCAAATTGTTTAAGATATGCTTCTTCTTTTCTCTATGCCATTAAGTTTAGTGAACCATCACCTTTTCCATTTTACCATAAGTGTTCCTTTCAAAATTCACACTCATTTTTAAAAAAATATTCAAAAAACAAAATTTTCCACTCAAATTTTTAAAAATTTAGAAAAATTCAAACTAAAATAGACTTCATTTGCAGTCTAAAAGTAGGCTTCATTTGCGGTCTACTTGTTTCTAGGAGAATTCGTTTGCATTCTGAATTCAAAAAATTTAAGTGTATCAAAGTTTAAAATATTTTCAAGTTCAATTCAAAAGATACATAGATAGGGTGGTCAAAATAAGTCTTAAACGACTAAAATACCTAATGATAAAGAAGCGAT
>CM058233.1:56919367-56989896 GCA_030180135.1 Orychophragmus violaceus
TTTCAATAAGATGGTCTTAAACATATAGCAGGGTTAGTTGGCGACCCGAAATTCCTTCATCAGTCCACGGCTAATAAAACAAACATTGAGGTGGTGAAAGTCTTCACGCTCATTGACCCGCACAAACCATTACCAGAAGCAGTTAACGTTGAATTCCAATCTGGTGAGAGATTTAGAGTTACCGTGTCAAGCATGTGGATGCCTCCGGTTTCTGGCCACTGTAAAGAGATTGGGCATACTATAAAACACTGCTCCAAGGATCCAATTACCTGCTTGGAATGCAAATCACCAGGCCATAATACTAGCTCTTGTCTGAGGGCAAAAGGCAAAGGTCAGATGAAGAAAAAGCCAAGAAGGAATCGTTTTATCCCAACTAAAGTTCCTTTAAGCAACCCAATTGGGTCATTATCAATAGAAAAAAATTCAAACGCCACTGATTTGACAAAAGCTAATGTTGATGAGGTGGGTCGATCGAGCAAGTCAATAGGGGGTACTTCTCCAAAGGTGTCTCGTTATCGTACCCTCAATTCTTCAACATATCATTCATTGGAGGTAGAACCTGACTCTTCGGATATCTCTTTGTCTAATGACTCATAGGATTTGGCTGCATAGAAATTCATGCCACTTATAAGTAGGAGACAACAGAAGGTTTCCATAGGCAAGGGCCTCAAAATAAAATAATCAATATGTGTACAAACTTTTTGGATGAAACATCTGTGAATTCAACATTTCATCACACCAGAGAGGATTTAGGAAGTGGTTTAAGCTAAGTAAACCCATTTTTGGAGGCCTCATTGAGACTTATGTATAGCAGCCTAAGATGAAGAAGTTTGTTAATGGTAGTCTTACAGGCTGGTTTTTTAGGAGAACTACGACTTCTCTGACATCGGAAAAAATTGAATTTTATGACACTGTAGTGTCAAAGTTTCGATCATATCAAAATCTCTTCAAATGGTGACTTCAAAGGTACTGCTTCTTGATCAGGCTTCTGCGTTTGTGGTTTCAATTATTTATGCTTCGGATGATGCAGATACTCGGAAAGACCTTTGGACAGAGATGTGGACTTTTCCGGAAATCATATTTTCAAAGGAAAACCATGGTTGATCATTGGTAATTTTAACCAGACTTTGTATCATCAGAAGCATTATAATGCTTCATATCTTAATGTGGACTTAAGAACTCAAGAATTCAGAACATGTCTGATGGATTCTTCTCTTTCCGATCTTAACTTATGAGGTACAACTTTCACGTGGTACAATAAACGCAAATCTAATCCAGTGGCCAAGAAGCTTGATAGAGTTCTAGTAAACGACATTTGGTATGATTTTTTTCCTCTACAGTTGCGCTTTTTGGAGAGCCTTCATTTTCAGATCATGCTTCATGTAGATGTGGTGAATAATATTACAGGCGGAAAAGGCCATTCAAATTCTTCAACCACCTTATTCATAATGAGAACTTCATCCCTATGGTTATGGATATTTGGTTCTCAACTAATGTAACAGGAACATCAATGTTTCGAGTGGTTAAAAATATTCACATCTTGAAGAAGCACATTAAGGAATTATCTAAAGACAACTATTCTCAGCTAGAAAAGAGGGTAATTGAAGCGCACATGGTCTGAATCACCTGTCAGGAATCTACCTTGAACGACCCCTCTCTTACAAACGCCGAGAGTGAAATTGAGGAAGAGAGAAAGTGGTCTATTTCAGCCAGATCCGAGCACTCGTTCTTCCACCAGCGATCGAGAGCAACTTGGATCGAATTTGGTGACAGTTGCACAGCTTACTTTTATCTTGTCACAGCTACGATAAATGCCATGAATCATATCCACTTTCTAGAGAACGAGCATGGGCCAACGGTTGATTCCCAGGTTGGTATATCAGACCTTTACATTGAGTACTTTACGAAGCTGTTGTATCTGAATGTAAACCATAAATGTTTATTCAGGAGGATATGGACCTCCTTTTTCAGTTCTGGTGCATTCAAAGTCAGCCGCTCATCTTCATGCCGATTTCACTAGAGAGAATAAAAAAGCTTTCTATGTTCTTCCAAAGAACAAAACTTGGGGTCCATATGTTTTCTGCAGAATTTTTCACGGCCTGCTGGTCATTCGTAGGCTCGGAGGTAACATAAAGAATTCTCGAATTCTTCAGGACTGACTCCTTACTCAAAGAGATGAATGCAACTACTCTGGTACTGATTCCTAAGATCACTAATGCGTCATGAACCAGTGATTTCAGACCAATCTTGTGCTTAAATACAATGTACAAGGTGATTGCTAAGATGTTGGCAAACCGGTTAAAGCATACGTTAGCTTCTGTTTTTCCAGCTCTCAGTCTGCTTTTATGACAAGTCGCCTTTTATCTGAAAATGTCATGTTGGCTACTGAAATAATTCACGAGTATAATCGCAAGGATACCTCACCCCGGGGTCTGCTAAAAATTGATCTAAAGAAGGCATTTGATTAAGTTTGCTGGAATTTCATGGTGGCTGCAATGCGAGATATTAGGTTTCCTGACAAATTTGTGATTTGAATTTATGAATGTATATCAACTCCAACCTTCTCCATCTCTGTAAATGACCACTCAGGAGGTTATTTTAATAGCACTAAAGGACTTCGTCAAGGAGATAAAATGTCATTGTACCTCTTCATGCTTGCATTGGAGGTATTTTCCCAGCTTCTGAAATCGAGATTCAAAGCAGGCTATATCTTCTACCATCCAATGGCTTCGGGTATCAATATCACCTACTTAATATTTTTGGACGATGTGATGATCTTTATTGATGGAGGTAGCTCATCCCTTCTTGGTATTTCAGAAGCTTTGGACGATTTTGACTCTTGGTCAGAGTTGTGCATGAACAAGGAGAAAACTCATGTTTTCACAGCAGTTTGAGCCATAATGAATCCAACGCAATTGCAAGCTATGGATTCGCCAATGGCTCTCTACCCATCAGGTACCTTGGTCTTCCATTAATGCACCGCAAGCTTTGTGTTTTTGAGTACGATAATATAGTCACGAGATTCAGATCTTAGTCGGCGCAATCTCTATTGTTTTCTGGTCACGCCAGCTCATCTCCACGATAATCACATGCAACGTTGTTTTCTGGATTTCAACATTTCTCTTGCCAAAATCGTGGATCAGGAAAATCGAATGTCTGTGTTTTTGGTTTCTATGGTCCGGTGACATTGATGCTCGCAAGAACGCCAAAGTATCCTGGTCCAATGTCTGTCTCCAGAAAACAGAAGAAGGATTGGGACTGCGCCAATTCAAACCATGGAATAAAACATTGTCTCAAACTCGTTTGGTTGCTTCTCTCGGAATCAGACTCTCTTTGGTCGCTTTGGCACAAGGAAATGAATCTTCGTCAATCATCTTTCTGGAAAGTGGAGGAAGCGCAATCACATTCTTGGAATTGAAAATTTCTTTTGCGCCTTAGACCTATTGCTCGTAGATTCATCATAGAGGAGCTAGGTAATGGCCGTAATACAATCTTATGGCTTGATTATTGGACACCTTTGGGTATGTTGCTATAGTTGGTGGGTTCTAACGGACCGCATGATTTCAGACTACGACTTCTTAGATGCTTGTAATGACACATGCTTGTCTCTGCCCCCTCCAAGATCGAATGAAGTGTTATCTCTGCATACCCATATTACGCGGGTAACTCTTCCTTCTACCTCTTCGTGTGAGGACGTATTCACTTGGTCGGTTGAGGGCACTAATCGCATTGGCTTTTCCTCGGAAAAGACGTGGCATGCCATTGGGACAACGGCACCCGTTCAGGTATGGACATCGTCGATTTGGTACAAAGGCGTTGTGCCTAACCACACTTTCACTTCTTGGTGGCTCATTTGAATCGACTCCCGACAAGAGTGAGAATGAGAGGATGGGGTCTTCAAATCCTGACAGAATGCTACTACTTGTTTGCAGCTCATGAAGAATCACGAGATCACCTATTCTTATATTGTGGCTTTGTTGTGGAGATTTGGCACCAAGCGCTCGCTAGACTTACTTTAAGGACACAAACTTTCATTGTTTGGCAGGAAGCAATCGACTAGACTCGCATCAGTTCACGTTCTGCCCCAAAAACACTGCGTAAGTTAAATTTCCAAGCTATTGTCTTCCACATTTGGAAACAAAGAAATAATTCCATGCACAAACAATGTTCGCATGCCGCCTGTGACAACTTTCAAATTGATCAATCGGGACATTATCAACACCATCCATGCGAGAGCCTAGAAACGCCGATTCTCCAACCTCTTAAGCCTATGGATTCGATAATTGTAGCATATGTTGTTCTTCCATAATGTTGCCTTGTTTTTATTATTTTTTTGCCAAGGCATCACTTCTTAGATTGTATATTATGTAATCACAAACTTTTAAGCTAATGAAATTTTAACCGTTATGCAAAAAAAAGGAGATAAACACAAATTATCTATTTATAAGATGTCAAATGTTTATAATAATTTTAATTAAAATATATAAGAGAGATACATGATGATTTCTAGTTATTTAGTTGTGTCATTAACCCAAATACAAATTATTACCCCCACTTATATCTAAGATTATATACTAAGGATTCAAATGGTAATAAAGAGTTAGGCGATATGAATTAAGCGGATAATATTATGCTATACGATTTAAATACAGTTTTATTGAAAAACGTATATTGTTGCGAATATAAATGGTTAAAAAATATGATATTTAATAAAGCTTAAACGATAACAAAATAATATTTGGTGCAAGAAATATATTTGAATTGTTTAAAAGTATAAGAGGTGCGCGGAAATCAAATTTTATATATATATATATATATATATATATATTATGTTATTATAATTCAAAACTAAAATTCTTTATTTATCTGATAAATAAATATATATATATATATATACAATATATATGAATCAAAAATACAATCAAAATATTTTTAAAGTTGTTTCTATTTACAAATACAAAACAAAATATTTCTTGTAGAAATATGTAAAATTCAAAAAAACAAATATAATATAACACACACAAAAGTCTTTTTACTTCAGTAATATATTTTTATATATCCAATCACAAATATATGTAACAGAAACGTTTTTGTTTAACGGATAAATTAGTAATATTTAGTTTGTATTATATATGTTTTTATTCTTATTTTTTAGAATAAAATTAATACATACAAATTGAACCGTTCCATGAACGGTCTAGTCTTTTATTTATGTGTATTTATATATCTATACTATAAAAACAGGGGAGCATTTAAGAAAATAACCTTGTGTTTACGTGTTATATTACGAAGAATGCCATTGAGTTGATTAGGAAATTTTATTATTCATTAAGGGTAATTTTGGGTTTATGAAAATTAGTCACACAAGGATATTTGGGCGGATCCGGATTTGGAATACAGATATACACGCGGATCCTATTTTTTAAAATTCTGATCATTCATCTCGTTGATTTAATATTAACCGTCGGATTAGTTTGTTTTCTTAATCCTACCATTTATTTATTTATTAATTCATTTTGTCAACAGACTTACCATTTATATTTGTTTTGTATACTATATTTAGGAAACAAAAATCTGCAATTTTGGTTAATATTCTTTACAAAACCTTGATGAATATCACGTAATCTCAAATTTATAGAAACTATTTCGAATATCATATTAGTTTTTACGAAATAATATTTACTTATTATTACTAACATTATTTTATTTTAAAAATAACATTAGTTTGTTCATTATTAATTTTTGATATTATTTGTATTTCATTGTCTATATTGCTTGAAAACATTTCATATTATCATATTTATAAATTTATATAGTTATAACATTTGAATATCCTATTTATTAATAAATTAAATTTCTAACCATTTATTTCAAAACATATTTTCCAATATATTAATTGATATTATATTTTCAATAACTACTTAAAGGAATATCCTATTTACTTTCACAAAATCTTCATTTTATTAAATTATCATAATTATTTTGCTCAATACTCATCATATTTATTAGAACAAAAGAATAAATCATTGATTTATATAAAATGTTGGACAAATAATGTGTGGCTGGCCCACATATACTATTAATTTAAAATAAAAAAAATTTATTAACTCATTTTGACTTAAGAACGTGTAAAGAAGTTGTCCAAAAAAATATCTTCTAAGAAAAATTATATTACTATTTGTTAGCTATTGGTGAAAGATATTCAATATTCCTTAAAAATGTTACTAGATTAAGAATCATAATGTGGTGGCTAGCCCACATATACTATTAATTTAAAAAAAAAAAATAATTAACTTATTTGACTTTAAAACGTGTGAAGAAATTGACAAGAAAAAATATCTTCTAAAAAAGAATTATATTAATATTTGTTAGCTATTAGTGGAAAATATTCAACATTTCTTACAAAATGCCATTAGATTAGGAATTATATATTTTTTAAAGCTTGTTCACTACTCCAACATTCTATATATAAATCAATTGTCAATGGTCCTATCTTCTCATTCACAAAAATTCAATTGTTCATCATTTCCACTCTGAAAAATTGATGACAAACGTGTTTTTTATAATCTTTTTATGTTTTTTAAAATAGTTTGGATTAGATCGTAGTTAGTGTTATTTGTTATTTGTTTATTTTTGTTTTTATGTGGTTTTCTTTATTTATTTGTCTCAGTTTTGTTTGATTATGTGTTCCTCTTATTTTTTCAGCGTATTTGTTTTAATCGGCCCTATACATGTTGTCCCGAAAGCGAGTGAAATCTGATTCAACCAGTTCCTTTGATATTATTAGTGAAATATAATCAGAGTTTTGTCATTAGTTGACTTTAAAAGTTTCTTTCATCAAATGAAAATTTTTTAATCAATTTCTTAGATCATTTCACTTTGTTTTTTTTAGAAGATTTACACATGGTTTCTTTTGCTTATCTCCTATCTAATTTGATACATTAGATTGTATTGTTTTCTATTCCGATTAATTTTTTGATGGAAGAGAAAGTGTGGTACTTCTTTAATCTAATGGACCATAAATACTTACGGATTTAAAGATAAACTGAGCAACTTAAGTCGGTTATTGGAATTCATCCCATACAGAAAAATAAGAGATATACCAAGATGAATTTTTCAAGTTTTATTTTTATAAGTTGAAATATATTAATATTTATTTATGTTAATATGTGTATATTACCAATATTTATTTTATTATTTATAAAAGTAATTGTTGCATTAAATTATTTAATCATGTATCATTTGATTTAATATTTAGTATAAAATATATTTGTGGATGTCAAAATTTAAAAGTCTTAAATATATTTTATATTTTACTATTTGTTTTTATACAATATTTGATTTTTATATAATTAAATATAAAATAATAGTAGAGTAATTCGTCAATTTTTACAAATCGAACCATTTTTCCAAATTTGAAAAACAACTCTATAAACTTAGTTATAAATCTAATTTTTAAAATTTCAACTTTAGAAATCTTTAGTTTATTAATTAAAACTTAATTAATATTAATTTAAGTATTTTTTTATAATATTCACTTTTGAAAATTGTCGAAAAGATGTATTTGTGTTGTTTTATGTAAGATTACTTTAATTTAATTTTACATTTAATAAAAAATATTTATGAATTAAATCATATAATTATATTTATCAATTAATTTAAAAACTCAGTTATGCTTATATATTATTATATGGTTTTTATTTTTTATAAGTCAAATTTATTTAATCTTAATTTGTAATAGTATTTTAATAATAGTTTCCAATTTAATTAATTTTAATAAAATTTGATTATGATAGAAAAAATAAATGAACATATTTTAGAAGATATTAAAAGATATTATGAGTTAATTAGTTATAAATTTATATGATATTGTTATCATTAAGGAAATATTAATTTGCAATAGGATGTTACTAATAAATATGGTAGATAAATATTAGTTTCATAATTGTCTTCTGTTTTAATAGATTAGATTTGAAAAAAATATAATTATTTTATATTTTCATATCGAATAATAATATTTTTAACAAATCGGAAAGAACAACTCTAAAAAACTTAGTTATAAATTTAATTTTTAAAATTCTAACTTTATGAATCTTAAATTTACTAATTTAAAATAATTAATGTTAATATAAATATTTATCATATGATTTAATAACTTAATCATGTTTATATATAGTTATTATATGGTTTTATTTTTTATAAGTCAAAATTTAGTTTATATTAGTTTATATTAATTTTTTAATAATAATTACAAAATTAATTAGATATAGTTAAAAACAAATAGAAAATAATCACCAAACTAATACCTTGTGTTCAATACGGTTAATATTTATTTTAATTGAAAGTAACTATTGGGAGTAAACAAAATCAATTATAAAATGCTTTAAAAAGATTAAAATAAAATTAAATGTTGTCTAAAATTCAAAATATAAAGCAAAAAAAATTGAAAATGAAAATAAAACATTGTTGCTAGACATCTAAAACTCAAACAGAAAATTAACAATTTAACTACTGCATATCAAAACGAAAACTGGTAAAAACATAAATGAAAATATTAATAATTTTTCACTCTAAATTAAAATGAAAAAAAATATTTGCACTTTTAGTGTGGAACAAATCCTAGTATTTATTAAAAATACAAGTTAATAGTATTGAATGGTAAAAGTTTTGTATTAGGTACTGTGTATTAGACGGCCCGCTTCATACATTCACTGTGATAAGTTGATGAGAGTAGAGAGATACAAAGGTGTTTAGGAAGAATTATATTAGACTCTCATAAGAATAAAGTACAATATGCGTAGACTTATATAGTAGTAAAAATAACTAATTTCCTAAACTATAATGGAATATAATATATTATAGATAATGATAAATTTCCTATTCTCAGATATTCGTCTCTATCTTTCGAGATCTTTCTTGATTCTTCTCGATCTTTCTTGATATGGTCGATCTTCTCTAGATCTCCCAATACCCTCCCGCAAGCTCATACGTGGTAACACGTATGAGATTGGACAAATCTTCAAAATATCGGTTTTATACCCGGTTTTCGGGTCATCTTCACGGCTTTATACTCGGCCATCGAGTCATCTTCGCGGCGTTATACTCGGCCGTCGAGTCATCTTCGACGTTTATACCCGATCGTAGGGTTCTTTAAATAAGAGACAAAATTCGCGATTGCGTTGTCCAGAGATAATTCGCGATTGCGAAGTAGAAAAACAACACACGAGGGCGAGAAGTCGAATCAAAAGGATGTTACTCACGAGAATGAGATAACATCAAACTGAACGAATCAATCGATAGATTCACGTTCAAAATTTCACAACCACATTGTGGTCATCATTCAAAATCTTTTTTTTTTTTAATAGAAAACCAAACACATATCCATTGGCTTCATCTTCAAAGCCTTCATTGTCACTATGTTTAATGATTCACGTAGAAGATTCATCACATAAGACAAAACTTCTTGGTATAAACAGACCAAAAAAATAACAACGATGAATATGTGGATGATCACAGTAAAAATAGAAAAATAGAAATATAAGTAGTAGACATGTTTTTCAGTGTCGATCTTTGACAAATAAACAATGTCTAAGTGGTAGAAGAAAGCGAATCACAAATTAATGTGAACGCAAAGAGAATAAGTGGTCAAAACTTGTTTTGATCATGAAAACCAAAGACCACATCGCTGCCTTTTTTTTTTTTTTTTTGAAACTCATACTCTTTTTTTCTCTTTTTGAAGTAGGAATAAAAATAAACATTGATCCACAGGTTTTGGATCTCTGCTCTGATACCATGATAAATTGATGAGAATAGAGAAATACAAAAGTGTTTAGGAAGAATTATATTAGACTCTCATAAGAATAAAGTACAATATGCGTAGTAGAAATAACTAATTTCCTAAACTATAATGGAATATAATATATTATAGATAATGGTAAATTTCCTATTCTCAGAGATATTCGTCTCTATCTTTCGAGATCTTTCTTGATTCTTCTCGATCTTTCTTGATATGGTCGATCTTGTCTAGATCTTCCAATACACTGCCTAAATTGATCCAAAACCCAAATGTATTGAGAGTAAAGGACTAAAAACTTATAATATTGACGTGCAGGCACCTCCTAGCTACATAAGAAAAAGAAAACACCACTTGCGTTGCTGACGTGTGAATCGAGAGGCTTGGATATATAAATACCTAAATAACCTGTCCTTCTACTGTATCCTAAAGAGAGAGAGAGAGAGAGAGTACTGAGAGAAAAAGGGAGAGAGAGATGGAGAACGGCAAATGCAACGGAGGTGCGACGGCGATGTTACCGGAGATCAAGTTCACGAAGCTTTTCATCAACGGCCAGTTCGTTGATGCTGCCTCAGGTTTTTTTTTTTTTGCACTTAATTTCACAACTTCAAACGTACGTTGACCTTAACAAAAAAAAAATATATATATGTTAATATTTTTTAATTTTGGCTTTGATTATCCAAATCTTTACCTCAAATTGTTTTCTATATATACATTGAAAGAAAAAGAAGTCTTCCTCTAAAATCTTTTGTGAATGTTCATATATGGATGATTGAACAAGATTAATATTCGAAGTTTGTAGAAAGTATAATATTTGAACTTATTTTTTCTTACAACCTATATTGAAAATATATAATTGGAAACATGTTCCACTATTAAACACGACTTGCTTGTTGGTCCACCCTGACAATTTCTCTTCTTAACCACAAATATTAGAATTTCTTATCTATTTTTTTTTTCTCATTCAAGAAGTTGTAAATTGTATTGCTAATGTTTTGCCCTTTTTATCAATAAATGGAAGTGAAAGGAAAAAAAAAACCCGTGATTTGAAGGTTGAACCAGGGCAGGGTGGTTGGTTTGATTTGGCATATGTTGATAATTTAGTTTTTTGGTTTAATGTCCTTAAAGGTAAGACGTTTGAGACGATAGACCCAAGGAACGGTGAAGTGATCGCGAAAATAGCAGAAGGAGACAAAGAAGACATTGACTTGGCCGTTAACGCTGCACGTCACGCCTTCGATCATGGCCCTTGGCCTCGCATGACTGGCTTCGTACGTTCCTATCATTTCTTCATGTTTTTATTGCACCTACCCATTTTTTATTCAACAAATTATTGATATATTTTATAACAATAAAAATAAATTATTATCTTTTGATTGAGATGTGGTCCCGTACGCAGTCGGTCACTAATAAATATGTATTTATTACGGTGGTGATTGTCGTATCTAAGACCATCTCCAACCTCACTCTATTTTTTACTCTAAACTCTATTTTGCAGTAATGTTTGCTTCATCCTCATTTCATTTTCATCTGCAAAATAGTGTAAAAATGAGATTACTTTATATTTGGAGTAAAAAAATAGGGTTATGCTATTTATTTGTTCATGACTACATTTTTCACTTTAAAATAGAGTAGGGTTGGAGATGCCCTAATAATTCCCTGTTGTTATTTTTTTTTAGTTTGGTATAGAGAACGAGCGAGATTTTACTTATTTCGGTTGGTGTCACTAAGTCGCTTTCATGTAATTAATAAAAACTTTTACCCATATTCTAAACCCTACTTAAGCTATATCAATGTTGTCCATTATTTTTAACAGCTATTGTAACAAATGATATGATTCAATAAAAGTTTTTGGTTGGCAAAAAAAAAAAAAAAGTTTACAATTGAATTGTATAAATTATTATGTGTAATTAACTAATTTTGATAACGTTGTTTTGTAATTGCATACTTGCGTATCAAATTGGACTACTCTTTTTCTCCTTTTTGTTGGATGATATATGTATACTATTCTTCTCACTTAGCAAATTTGGGTGGTTTTACTCCGACCAGGAGAGGGCAAGGATTATCAACAAATACACAGACTTAATAGAGCAAAACATAGAAGAACTGGCTGCACTTGATGCGGTTGACGGCGGAAAATTGTTCCAAATGGGAAAAGTGAATGACATTCCGGCGGCAGCCGGACATTTTCGGTACTATGCGGGTGCAGCGGATAAAATCCACGGCGAGACTCTTAGAATGACACGTCCATCTGTGTTCGGATACACGCTTAAAGAACCTATTGGAGTGGTCGGTCACATCATCCCTTGGAACTTTCCTAGCATTATGTTTGCCATGAAAGTGGCTCCAGCTTTAGCCGCTGGTTGCACCATGGTGGTCAAGCCAGCAGAGCAGACTCCACTCTCTGCTCTGTTCTATGCTCATCTCTCCAAAGAAGTAAGTCGATCTATCTCACTTTTGAATTTTTTTAAGCATTTCGTATATATCAAAATTTCTGTAAAATAATGATATTTTCTAAAATTATTAATAGTTTTTTCATACAAATATCTCTTTGTTTGTTTGTATATAGTGTTACGTATACGTTCACAATTAATACTAGATTTTGCTTTAAGACATGTAAGGTTACGGATCCATTTGGAAAACTATAACACTGTGTAGTAAACAAACAAACAATCCAAATTATACGTAAATTAAAACACTAAAAGTTGTGGTCTCAATTTAAAAATATAACACTATAGTAATAGAAAACGTGTAGGCAACCAAAGAACTGAAGACTAACAATCTAAAATTGTGTTTGAACAAACAGGCGGGATTCCCTGATGGCGTGATCAACGTGGTGACTGGATTTGGATCAACTGCCGGAGCTGCCATTGCCTCCCATATGGACATTGACAAAGTAAACATAACTATTAATTTTCTTATGAAATATGTAGATCCATCAGGTTATGTGTGTTGGTCATTCATGAATCTTCTTTTGTGTTTGTGCTCAGGTTAGTTTCACAGGATCAACAGATGTTGGGAGGAAGATAATGCAAGCCGCAGCAACAAGTAATCTAAAGAAAGTATCCCTTGAATTAGGCGGGAAATCTCCTCTTCTCATATTCGATGACGCAGATGTTAACAAAGCCGCTGATCTAGCGTTACTCGGTTGCTTCTACAACAAGGTATATATGTATCATAGAGGACAAATGACGATGACTGTTTAATAATATGGTGATATTGTTATGTAAACACATTCGGTGGATGCTGTAGGGTGAAATATGCGTGGCGAGCTCTCGTGTGTTTGTCCAAGAAGGTATATACGATAAGGTTGTAGCGAAGATGGTGGAGAAGGCTCAAGACTGGACCGTTGGGGACCCTTTTGATTCCACTTCTCGACAAGGACCTCAAGTAAAAAAAGACCAATTAATTATACGTTGATTGGTTTTGATGTTGAGTATAGATTTAAGTAAGATCAAACGGTTTATTATTTGGGTGTCTTCAGGTGGATAAAAAACAATATGAGAAGATTCTCTCTTACATTGAGCATGGCAAAAACGAAGGAGCTACGTTACTAACTGGAGGAAACGCCATTGGAGACAAAGGATATTTCATCGAACCAACTATATTCGCAGATGTCACGGTAACTTTGCACCATTCTTGACATCTATATGATCCCCAAGAATCTTGGTTTTGCCCATAATCGCTTCAGACCAGAACCAGAAAATGTTGCCTAGATCCCTATTACATACACACACTTGGTTTTGAATAATGGGTTTTAATTTTGTTGACAACAGGAAGATATGAAGATATACAAAGAAGAAATCTTCGGACCAGTCATGTCTTTGATGAAATTCAAGTAAAAACCATTTCTCTTCTCAATCTTTTATCATATTCCACAACACTAAAGATGTCTGCAAATTTGCTTTCACAGGACGGTAGAGGAAGGAATCAAATGCGCAAACAACACAAAATATGGTCTAGCAGCAGGAATAGTGAGCCAAAACATAGACGTGATCAACACGGTTTCGAGATCAATCAAAGCAGGAGTCATTTGGGTTAACTGCTACTTCGCATTTGACCTAGACTCTCCTTACGGTGGCTACAAGATGAGTGGTAATTGTCGTGAAAGCGGCATGGACGCTCTCGATAGCTATCTACAAGTCAAATCCATCGCTATGCCTCTTCACAATTCCCCTTGGATGTAGTGGAATTGTCCATCAACAAAATACAAAACTTATATCTACAATAAAATGGCTTTGTACCTTTTGTCTTCCTTACCCATTTTTTTTTGTTCTGTCCATTAAATCGTTTGTGAGAGAATACGGAACATTATATGACGTCGTTTAGCCATTTTCCAATTTACGAAAAAGTAAACCATTTTTTGTTCAGCAAACAAGTAATTTTGAAGAATAAAAAGTCAAATCTGGAGGTCATGTCATTGTTTCCTCGGGAACCATTTAGAAAGAGCAACGTACGAATCTTGTGCTCCAAGCTTTAATATCATGACAAAGGTTTTCAATCTCTACTGCTTGTGCATTTGTTATGAGTGAATCGTTTAGCAGCTTACAATCTCCTTCAGAAATAATAGCTATTATTCCCATACTCCATACATGATGCATAGAACATATGAGTGCTTTTGTTTATGCTTCCAAAACGGATGATGATGTTCCTAAATTGCTTTGTCACCAAAATAAAGTTTTTCCTTCACGGTCACGAACAATCCATATCCTGCTGACGATTGATTTGATCGGCGTATATAACTTGCATCAAAGTTGCATTTTGTTATAGGATACGGTGGTCTTCTCCAAATATTTAGTCTGTTATTTCTTTTAGTGAAAGTATGGTTTGAAGTAGAAGAAAAGGTTAATGGATTTAGATTTGTTGTTGTCATCCATTCATTGACATGAGCGATCGATTGTTGAGCTTCTCTTATTGGGTAAATCCTCTGTTTTTTAAATATTAAATCACATCTTGATTTCCAAACTTTCCAAAGGGTAGAAGTTTTTGATAATCATCTACGTGTGGATTTTGTTGGATCTCAAGTAATGATACAATTTGTTCATCACAGAAATCGTGAATAGAAAATGGTGGTTGCCAAATGTGTAACATACCCATACTGGCCCAATTAAAAAATTTGAGAAAAGAAGAGGAAAACCCAATAACTCAAGCCCAAAAGTCCTTTTCCTTCCCAAAACCCTAGCATTTCTCTTATAAATAGGAGCCACCTCCTTTAGAGAAACCAAGAAGAAAAGATCCCCGGCGAAGCCCTGCTCCTTTCTCGTCGCAGCCACAGCCTCCAGAAGGTAGATCTGATGCTCCTCCATCGTGTAGAGTCTAAAGAGATCCGGTAAGCCCTTTTTCAGATCCAATTTCCTTTAACCCGAGATCTAAAACCTCCGTAACTTTTTATCCGTGAGGAATCTGGGAAATCCGCAAACCGCACCTCCATAGCTGTCCGGACGCGCCCACAATCGCAGGAGGAAGAATCGCCGGTTTCTCACGCGCCGCCCACGCGTCGCCGTAGCCGAAGCCACGCACCGCCACCGTCCGTCGGGAGCCGCCGCCGTCCGCCGCCGACCGGAGCCGCCGCCGCCCGCCGGAGCTCCGCCGTCGCTGACCACCGGAGCCGCCGCCGAGTCAACTCGGCCGGCGACCGAGTCAACTCGGTTGACCGTTGACCGTGTTGACCATTGACCATTGACCGGGTTGACCGTTGACCGGGTCTGGTTTAGTTTAACCGGTTCGGTTTTCCAATTTCGATTTTCAATTTAAATTTCAATTTTTGGTTTAGGTCGGTTAAGCTGGTTTGAGCTGGGTGTTTTCAATCGATCATATCTAGTTCATCCTAAGCCCGATTTAAGCGAATCAAAAGCCCATCTCACTCGATTTCTCGTCCTCTTTCCAGATCTGATGTCCTTTCTGGCTGAGAAAGCTTCTAAATTACCGTTTTGCCCTTTCTTTGGATAAGGTGAGGACCGTTGGTTATCTCTCTTGCCCTATCTCAATTCCGGACGATAGTCCTCTGTTAATGTCGTCTTTCCTAGGTAGTCTAGGCTAGAGATACGCGTGATTGATTGTGGAACGTAGAATGCTAGGTTATCGCTTAAACTGAAAACGTTGCTTGTGCGTGATGGATATGATTGTATAGAATTGTGGTAGGTCCCCCGAAAGGGTGTTTCTTGGCGGCTCACGTATATAGAGTTTGGGTATGTGACCCTTGGATCGTCGGAAGGGGGTTTTGGCGAGCCCCCCAAGAGGGAAGGCCGACGGGCCATAAGGAGAAGGATTGTTTGGGCCTAAGGGTCGAAGAAAGGGGTCCACGAGTGTGAAAGCACCCGTGGATGTAGATTGTGTGATGAAGCCTTCGAGCCTGTTTGCAAGGTGTTATTAGCTTAGGACTTGTGAATCGTAGTTGTGTAGTGTAAGCGGGATCGCGAGCTCCTTAAGCCCGACCTCACTGGGTAATTGTGTTTGAAACAATTACTCAGGCCTCTTCCCTTTTCCATTCTCTTTCCCCACAGGTCCGGATGCAGGGTTGACTGATCGAGTGACGTTATTGGTGGATTTTGAATACGAAGGAGGCGCCTGGGACCTGGGACAAGTTGAGTTGGCGTCCCGGTTAGACCGAGTCCGGTTCAACGGGCGTCCTAATACCGCGTCTCCGGTTCGCCGGGAGACAGGTGTTACAAAATGTACCACATTTTTGGCAGGTTGTGTCTAAATGGATTCCATAAAAAGTGTTTGAGTTTTGGTAAAATTTGTTGTTTCCAAATCTTTGATTTTACATCAGTCTCCATCTGGAATATATATTTCCGGGGAATTTTGTCTTGATTCATTTTTATTATATATAAATCATAAGTTATGAGAGAGAAAGAGAGAAGCTTCTCTATGTGACACCTCAGCTTTTGCTCACGTATGTCAACACTAGAAATTTTAGCATTTATTATTTTTTTACGGGAAAAAAACAAAAACAAATCGTGACGATGAACAGCGATTCCACAGATTTCGATTACTCCGCCGGGAAAGACGACCATATCTGGTGCGCCAACGAAGGTACCAACGGATCTGTTCACAGCCGATTCAGACACATCGAAGATGGCGTTGCGCTCGCTGGATATCCCATCTTCGCCAAATCCTCAAGCTCCTATGATTACTCCTCCTTCCCTTCTGAGTTACTAGCTCGGTTGTGGATGGAAGTCGCGATTTCTGGCGATTCGATGAAGAAATTACCCAACTCAGAAGATAACGAGGCCGTTAGATCAGAGAGGGTTCTCTACGACATCGTTTCGAAATCGATTTCTTCAGTGGTGTTGATTATCCAAGAGATGGCGGAAGAAAACGATGTCCTCAAATCAGAGAGGGTTCTATAAGACATCGTTTTGAATTCGATTTCTTCTGTGGCGTTGATTTTCCAAGGGATGGCTGATGAAACCCTTCAATCAGCTAAAGAGTACTTGAGGAAGTTGATTGATTCGCCGAACAAGGAGAAGCTGACGAATCTTCAGTCCCAAATAGACAATAGATCCGATCTTAGCAAAGAGACGATTTCTAAATCTACATTAATGCATAACATACAAGAACATTGCAGTTAACAGACTACTCAATCAAGTAGTTGACGATATCGTGTTCTCACAAATAGAAGAGCCAAAACTAAAACGAATACAATCCAAATATCTTGACCAAATGACGTGGAACAACTTCCACAAAGGGTAGCCTCCATGTAACAAGTAGGACTGTTGTTACTAACTCCATCAAACCACACTCATTTGTTTGCCATCTCTGTACAGTAAAGCCAGACATTCGGCGGGCAAACACATTACAATAGGACTCGATAAATCCCCTCAAGTGAGATCTCTTATCATCTGCTTCGCTGTCTGGCCCCTGCAGCCATACAAAAGAATAAAATAACAAACAATGCACCATAAACTAATCAGAAGAGCAAGATGCAGAGCAAGCAACAACGTAACATCAACAATAGATATACAGACAGATTGTCAGCTAGAACCCATATACTTATCAGTATTGATGCACACTAAATATTTTTCATGTAAGGATTTCTTTATGTCGAAGACCGCATCAGGTGGACTCTGTCACAAGGTCTACAATATACTACTCCTAGATACTCAACACATACAGTCTAACCAGCCCACCCTCCTCACGCAAGCACAACAAACTGTTATATTGGCTGTGTGTGAATAATAATAAAAAATCTAACAACACCTATCCATAATGAATGTCCCCTTATGATTGTATTCACTTGAGGAAGACTGAAGTAAGAAAAAGAGTTCAACGAAGAGTTCATTCACGCCGCATCGGCAAGTTACAAGTACATGGTGAAATGTCTGTCAATTGTTTGCAATGCATGGCGGAAGATCAATTGCGCAAGCAGCGTGTAGAGGTAAAGAAAAAGTTCATCGCAACCGTCGGGAAGACGACCAAAAACACAATAATAAGGGATACTGTTAGAGGTGGGTTTAGCACCCCTCTAAGGCCCGGCCCAATAACAGAGAAGTCTAGTAGAGGCTCGGCCTAGAAGATATGGAGACCCATCATGAGGAAGCTCGGTGACATCAATGGAGCTCGGCGACGCGCTCGACCGATCTGCATGGAAAGAAAAGATAAATGTTAATCTTGAAAAAGATAAGGAAGAATCCCTTTTAGGAAATATTCTCCTTATTATTACTCAGATTATGTAAAGAATATCAGAGAGAATTTAGGAAAAAAACTCTATATCCTCTTATATAAATATCATTCCCCTGCGTTATCGAAACATATACACTTTGTACTCAAAAACCCTAAGAGCTAGCGATCACCGATCGGTTCCGGCTCGATTTCATAATCAGACTAGTTTTTCCGGTCTAAACCGTTTCTGCTTTTTGATTCTTATTTAATCTCATATCCAAGTCCCTAATTTACTAATCGATTTAAACAAATTGATTATTGTTTGATATTCTGAATCAACAATTGGTTGCGTCTGTGGGGACTTTGGATATTTTGATTAACCAAAGAAGAGACTAGCAATGGACGAATCACCGCCTTCGTCACAAGAGACAGGAGGAACGAACGGTGCATGCGATATCACCAACACTGCAACGGGAGGAAAAGGAAACCAACCTAACCCATCCCAGCAAGGCAACGGAGCACGCAATGGCATCAGAGTCGACACGGAGAATACTGGGGAAGAATCAACCCCTCCAAAGGAGTTCATTCAGGACAACCCCTGGCTGGAGTTAATCGAGCGCGTAATAATCGACGATCAGAACCCTGAGCGGAGCGTAGGAATCGGAGCTGACCTCGACCCCAACATCAGAGCCGAACTGATCGATTTCCTCAAACAAAACGTGTCAACATTCGCGTGGTTGGTCAAAGACATGATAGGAATCGATCCAAGAATCCCTCGCCAGGAGCTCAATGTCGAGAGAACGTATAGACCCATCAAGCAGAAAATGAGGAAGCTTAGAGCGGAAAGAGCACATGCAGTAAACGACGAGGTGAACAAGCTACTAGGAGCTGGATCTATCATGGAAGTAAAATACCCCGAGTGGCTCGCAAATCCGGTAGTGGTGAAAAAGAAGAACGGCAAGTGGAGAGTGTGCGTGGACTTCACCGGCTTGAAAAAAGCCTTCCCCAAAGACTGCTTCCCACTACCGCACATAGATCGACTGGTCGAAGCGACCGTCGGTAACGAGCTTCTGTCGTTCATGGACGCATTGTCCGGATACAACCAAATTCTCATGCACCCAGACGATAGAGAAAAAACCTCATTCATAATGGACCGAGGGACCTTCTACTAAAAAGCCATGTCGTTCGGCCTGAATAACGCAGGGGCGACGTACCAACGCATTGTCGACAAGATGTTCGCAGGACAGCTCGGCCGAACCATGGAAGTCTACATCGATGACATGCTCGTAAACTCATTAGTTGCTACGGACCATGTCACCCACCTAAAAACATGTTTCGACATCCTGAACGACTACGGGATGAAATTAAATCCGGAAAAGTGCACCTTCGGTGTTACCTCAGGAGAATTCTTAGGATACATCGTGACAGAACGGGGAATCGAAGCAAACCCAAAGCAAATAACGGCAATAATGAACCTGCCATCTCCAACCAAGACCCGCAAGGTACAGAGGCTTACCGGAAGGATCGCCGCACTCAACCGATTTATCTCCAGATCGACAGACAGTGCCTCCCCTTTTACCAACTCCTGAGAGGAAACAAAAAAATTGAATGGGACGAAAGGTGCGAGGAAGCTTTCCAACGACTGAAAGAATACCTCACCACGCCTCCGGTACTAGCTAAGCCAGAAGAAGGAGAAACACTTTATCTCTACATAGCAGTATCAAGCCCGGCAGTAAGCGCAGTGCTAGTAAAAGAGGATCGCAGCGAGCAAAAGCCGGTCTTCTACATCAGCAAGACGTTGGACGCGGTAGAAACCCGATACCCTACGATCGAAAAGCTGGCACTAGCGGTCGTCACGTCGGCAAGAAAGCTCAGGCCCTACTTTCAGTTGCACCCGATCATCGTTTTCACCACCATACCCTTGAAGGCAATCTTACATAGCCCGACCCAATCCGGTAGGCTAGCTAAATGGGCCATCGAATTGAGCGAGTACGACATCAAATTCAAAGGACGGATTGGCGTAAAATCCTAGGTCCTAGCATACTTCATTGTCGAACTCCCACCCGAGTTGACACAAGATGATCAACTGGAAGAAAGAAATTGGATCCTCCACGTGGATGGATCGTCATCAAAGGCCGGCTCAGGAATCGTAATCCGGCTCGAATCGCCAACGGGAGAAGTGCTCGAGAAATCGTTCAGGTTAGGATTTCCAGCCTCTAACAACGAAGCCGAGTACGAAGCCCTGGTTGCCGGACTACGATTGGCCAGAGTCATAGGTGCTAAACACATCCAAGCCCATTGTGACTCGCAGCTGGTCGTGAACCAATTCAACGGCGAATACGAAGCCAAAAACGAAAGGATGGATGCTTACCTCGGCGTAACCAAACAATTGACTACCAACCTTGATTTCTTTAATTTAACAAGAATCCCAAGGAAGGAGAACACATCAGCGGATTCCCTCGCAGCCTTAGCGTCAAGCTCAGATGCACATCTGAAACGAACGATCTCGGTGGAGCTCATAGAGAGGCCGAGCATAAACCCTCCCGACATCTGTAACGTCATCGACAGAGAAGCGAACGACGCACATGCAACGGAAGAACCAGAGCATAACGACATAACGCCGGGAAATCCCTTGAGCTCGGAGATAAAAGCTTACATATCGGATGGGAAACTACCCAAAGATAAATGGGAGGCTCGCAGACTCAGAGCCAAGGCAGCCCGATACGTTATGATAGAAGGAGAAATTTTTCGATACAACGCCACCGGAGCGGCTCTACGATGCGTTGAAGGCAAGGAAATCGAAGAAGTAATCAAGAAAATCCACGAAGGAGCCGAAGGAAACCACGTTGGCGGACGATCATTGGCACTAAAGATCAGGAAGCTCGGTTTCTTCTGGCCGTCAATGGAGAAGTACTGTGCAAGATACGCAGCTAGATGCGAGCCATGTCAAAAACACGCTTTAAAGATACACGCGCCTACGGAGGAACTGCAGACCGCCATGACTCCTTTCCCCATTCATTCGATGGACAATGGACATAGTCGGGCCAATGCACAAGTCCAGGCAGAACGAACACATCCTACTCCAGACTGACAACTTCACCAAATGGGTGGAAGCTAAATCTTACAAAACGGTGAAAGCTTGGGACGTCACCAGCTTCATGATATACGTCATCTGTAGACACTGGATCCCCTACGAGATCGTCACCGATAATGGAAAACAGTTCACGTCGATCTTGCTTGGCCAATTCTGCAATAAGTGGAACATCAGGCTTAGCAGGTCGACGCCTTACTACCCACAAGGAAACGGCCAAGAAGAGGCCACGAATAAAACTATCATCGCTGGACTCAAAAAGCGTCTCGACGAGCACAAAGGAAATTGGGCTGACGAGTTAGATTGAGTTTTGTGGTCACATCGAACCATCCCGCGAAGACCATCGAACCAAACCTCATTCTCATTAGCTCACGGAGTGGAGGCCATGTCACCAGCTGAGATAAGCCTACCAACAGTTTGGCGATCCATGCTTATCTGAAATCTAGAACTTTATAACGAGATGCTTCTTAACAACCTTTATACACTTGAAGAGAAAAGAGACAAGGCCCTCTTAAGAATTCATAATTACTAGCACCTCGCTGATCGATACTATAACAAAAAAACCAAAGGGCGACACCTGAAAGAAGGAGACCTCGTCTTGCGCGAGGTTCATCAAGAAACCAAAGAAAAGAACGCCGGAAAGCTCGACATACATTGGGAGGGACCCTACCAAATATCAAAGGTCATTAAGCATTGGGGTCTACGAGCTCTCCGAACTAGATGGAAAACCTGTCGAGTTCTCATGGAGCTCAATGCACCTCAGGCGATTTGTGTATTAGATGTTCCGGTCACACACAAAAAAAGAAAAGGAAAAAAAGAGAGAGATCATCGAGCCACAACTCATGTAACCAAACTACGAATGGCTTGATCCCCTATTTACGGGGTACGTAGGCAGTCCTTCCAGGATTCAGCTATACTTCCAATAAAATTTCATCTTCCAAAAAATACATCGGCGTCTTAACCAA
This sequence comes from Orychophragmus violaceus, assembly GCA_030180135.1. Classification (NCBI taxonomy): domain Eukaryota; kingdom Viridiplantae; phylum Streptophyta; class Magnoliopsida; order Brassicales; family Brassicaceae; genus Orychophragmus; species Orychophragmus violaceus. The sequence continues at coordinate 56,941,821 of CM058233.1, forward strand.
ACAAGCAAATTCAAAACGCGCTCCACGAGTGTCATGGTGAAATAATCTACACCTTCATCATACGTGAAAAAATCACGACTCGAAGTCGGCACTGATGAAAGAAATAAGTCGGGATCGCCCCCGCTCACCTAAGTTCGAGTCGTGACAAATAAGCCGACATGGCTCACATAACCGATCTCGAACTAGGCGATATACTCGATATGACGTCGGCATTTATAACAACTCGTATCGCAAAAAGGATATCGAGGCATACTTCGATAACCCCCCTTCTTTCGCGGCAAATCAGAACTAACTCTGAAAGCATTGTCCACAAGAAGACTATAATTCCGCCGAGGCACAGCCCGGCCAAACGATAAGAATCGAAGGAAATAGACGATCAACATCGGAAAAAATATATCGCAAAAAAGGACACCGAGGCATACTTTGGTAACCCCCCTTCTTTCGCGGAAAATCAGAACTAACTCCGAAAGCAATGTCCACAAGAAGGCTATAATTTCGCCGAGGCACAGTCCGGCCTAACGATAAGAATCGAAGGAATCACTCGATCAACATCGGCAAAAATTTATCGCAAAAAGGGATACCGAGACATACTTCAGTAACCCCCTTCTTTCGCGGCAAATCGGAACTAACTCCGAAAGCATTGTCCTTAAGAAGGCTATAATTCCGACTGAGGTACGGTCCGGCCGAACGATAAGAATCAAAGGAAATACTCGATCAACATCGGCAAAAATATATCGCAAAAAGGGATTTTGAGGCATACTTCGGTAATCCCCCTTCTTTCGCGGAAAATCAGAATTAACTTCGAAAGCATTGTCCACAAGAAGGCCCATAATTTTGCCGAGGTAGAGCCCGACCAAACGATAAGAATCGAAGGAGATACTCGATCACATCGGCAAAGTAATATAGTGAATTGACCATACGGAACTCGGCGAAGATATTCCACCAAAATAACCGTATGGGACAAAGAAAGTTTGAGCTGAACACTACAAGAAATCTGGCTATTGATAGCAGATCACGATAGCACGAATTCATAAACTGCTATTAAAAATAGCAAGCTGAGATATCAACACTATTATAGCAATCATTCAACGCTAAGCAATTTTTTTTACGGATTTTTACTAAACGGGAAGATAAAATTTCTCTGTAACACTTAGTCCGCCAAAAACTTACTGAAAAATTCATTTTAGTACCAAAATTAAAAGTTTTTGGTGAAATTTTGTTACTCTTTTTTTTTTAACATTGAGAAACTCATAAGTCATCTCTCAAAAAAAGACAATACTCTGATTCATTCTTCTTCTCTCGTCTCTTTCCTTTCTTCTTTTGAAGCTTTTTTGTTCTTCAATCTATCTCACCTTCTATCTTCAGATCTCACCATATATTTCTGGTTTTCTTCTTCTGTTCATCCGTTTCTACTTTGATCCCCACACCAACTTCATCTTCAACCTCTCGATTTCAGGCAAGATTCGGTTCTTCTGTATAGTCTTTGATGGTTTACCGCTTAGTTTGCGATGCGATGTTAATCGACTTTCTGTTTGTGTAATCCTTGATTCGTGAATCATTAGTCTGAAAATCAAAAAAGAGATCTTTGATTTCTGTTCAAAATTCTAGACTCCTTTCTCTGAGTTGTGTTGTACGGACACATTCGTATTATTGACTGATCGGATGCTTGTTATGGTTCTTATATTAAGAAATTTTCGGAGTATTTAGATTGGATTTGAATAATTTAGGAACTTCTTTGTAGTCTTGATGTTTCCTTAACTTAGATGCTTATGTACATCATACTGCGATGAAGAATCTGATATTTACTCACCATATATCACTTTAATCTGATATATACTTCTTTGTAGTCTTCTACTAAGCTTATGAATTACTCTGTTAAGTCTTTGTTCACCAACTGTTTGCAAGCTGTTGAGCGTGTTCACCGGATTGGGCAAGAAAGCCTACTCTAGTTCATCAATTCCTGGTTCGTGCATCTACTTTATTTGTCACCTTGTTCTTGTACATCTTCAAGATCCTGCCTTGAGTGATTCACTTTGATCTTGACCTCTCTTTTTTGGTGGGAACTAGGTAACGGGTAGAGTGGAAGACAACATCTACAAGCTGAACATGAGTAAGAACATAAACGTAAGCTCATTTAGCAGCAGGAATACAAAGAATCAAGATCAGCAGTCTCTGACACTAAGAGACCTCGAGTGTCTATTTGCTTCACTACTAGCAAAAGCAGCAGAGAGAGAAGAAACGAGGGAGATAGACAGAGGAACTAATGTGTTTCCTGTAGTGTATGTGTTACAGGTTGGTATAGGACTTGTTATACTTCAACAACTGGGAGGAATTAACAGCGTCTTGTTCTATTCGAGTACAATTTTTGAATCTGCAGGTAGAGGCAATATGTGGAAGATGTTCTTGGGATACATATGAAAGCCTTTGACATGTGTTATGGAAGCTGCAGCAATCATGTCCATTGCACTGGCCAATGGAGTAGTAAGCTATCATGAACTTAACTTAACTGTCCATTCTAATTCAATTTCTATAACAGGGAAAGCCACCAGATTAGCAGACATTCGAAGTACTGGTGATAGTGTCTACTCTGGTACTACATGCACACAAGGAGAGATTGAGGCTGTGGTTATTTCCATTGGTGTACAAACTTTTTTTTGGTCGCTTCCATGAGGTAAAACAAGACAATTTCTTTATTTGCTGGAAAAATCTCGACTTTAACTTGAAAACTCTTCTGTACTTTTTCATTTTTTCAGGCATTGACAGCCATTAGAGACTTGTGTTGCCATTTATAGCATTTGTGTCGACAGATGCAAAGACTGATAACCTCAAACCAAGCTGAAGCCTATATTTGATGGTCTCGTTAACATTAGGAACAAAAATGGATTTTTAAGAGGAAGGGATTTGCAGTCTACCTTATCATATCTTAGAATGGATGAAAAATTTCTTCATTTTATTTATCCTCTACAACAACAAAAAACAAAAAACAAATTTCTTGAAAGACGATTTCCGTCCAAGTTCGGCTTCTCCCGTAAGAAACCGAACTGCTTTTAACTAAGGCGATTGCTTTGTCTTCTCCCAGCAAGGCCGCCAATGAGATGTTGGAATTGTGTCCAGTAATCTCGGTACTGTCTCTAGAAAGTAAGAGTATGTCAAGATCAGACATAAGTCATATAATACTGGGGGTCATGATGGCTTGCTAGAGTCCGCTCATGATCTATAAGTCTTGGACTTATTGCCTTTATTATATGATCCCATATGGGTCACACGCCTAAGCTAACAGGAAAATGTGTAGGAACGGTTTAGCAGAAGTACAGTAAAAGTGCTAGGCATTTACTGTACTAAGAGAGAATAAAAGGTTTAGCCATTGTGCATCGATCGATGCATAAGGTGCAACGATCGATGCAGTGCGCAAACACCAACGAGTTAATTGGTATTTGGGCCAAATGGCCCAAACGGAACAGGACGAGTTTTGTGTCATAAAACTCGAGTTTCAGACTGATTAACCCTAACACTTGAGCCGTAAACTCTCTCTCTCTGCGCCGAGTTCCCCTGGTGGTCTAGCAGCTGTTTCCTGTGAAAGCGTGTGTGAACCTTTGGAGGATTCATCCCTCGGTGTTTCTCTGATCTCAGACATACCATCTTCTTCCGCTGCAATAACAGGTATAAGGTGAGATCATCATTTGTTTCTATTCTGAGAAGAACCTAGATCGCATGTTTAGGATAATCTGAATCTGGAATTGAATCAGGATTCATCTAAACGTTCCAACAGTGGTATCAGAGCTTTAGGTTCTGGTTTTTCTTGTTTAGATTCATGTTTAGGATTGTTTAAAGAGGTGTTTTTGAATCAATCTACTGATAAGATTAAAACACTTAAGAAACAAGAATTGAATCCTAAACAAACTGTTTAAAAATCGCATGACCAAACTATATTGATTTGGTATGTGATCTAAACTGATTTTGCATCGACTGAGATCGCATTGCATCGATCGATGCAATGCAAGGATCGATCGTTGCAGTCGCGAGAGATTGACCGCGATCGCATGGATCGTTCAAACGATCGCATGGATCTCACGAGAATCTCTCAGCCAAACCTGATAACCGTTCGTGCACGCGTGAGAGCATCGATCGATGCAGGATCGATGAACGATCGTTGCAGGATCGATGCTGTGAGCATCGATCGATGCGGTTAGGGTTTCGGCTCGGTTTAATTTAATTAAAATTAAACGTCTCGGTTTAATAAACAGATTTAATAATTTTATTAAGTCTGGTTAAACCGGGATAAGAAATCCAATGTCGAAAGAAATATTGGATTTAGTGCCTAAACCAGGAATTTCTAATTTGATTTGGTTGGACCAAATAAATTGAGAAATTCCGGTTTAGTAAATAACCGGTTGACAATTGTGGTCATCGTAGTAATTGAAACTTGGTTAAACCAGTTTTAATGAACCAGACCGGTTATGTCAAATAATTGGACAATTGGGTCATGTCTTGGACATGGACCAATTCTTGGGCCTCGGGCCAAGAAGTTAAAACAATTGGGCCAATTATTTGAGTCTTTCTTCAGATCAATTTAAAATTTATTTTATAAAATTATAAAGTCGATTTTAAATTAAAATTTCCGAAATTTTGAAATTAGAAAGTTTCTTAAAATAGAAGTTTCTGAGTTTGCGGGTTTTGGATTTTAAAGAAATTTCTAAAGTTAGAAAGTTTCCAATTTTAGAAAGTTTCCAAAAATAGTAGGTTTCCAAAAATAGAAAGTTTCCCGAAATAGTAATCTTCTATTTTGGGAATGAATTTTAATAAACCTACGAACCTCAAATAATATCAAGCGTTGGATGTCTTGTCCAGGCTATGTCAGCTGTCAAAGCCCATTCAATTGCATTCATGGCCTTACAGTGTGAGGATGTCTGCTTTTGCGTGAGTAAGACGGTTTGTGATTCATAAATGTCATTGGGAGTCCCAGACATTAATGATTACATGACTGTATAGTCTGGTTTTCTTGACTAGGCCATCGGGAGTCCCGGGCCTTGAGACATCAGAGTGGATTGGGCCTCGGGCCCAGATTCACAACCAAGAGTTATATCACGGATATAATTAGCCGATATAGGGCTTACCGATATAAGCTAAGGTTGGGTGACGGCCAGTGGCCCACTTTAATCTTAGTTATATGTGGATCTTGGAATCATTATATTCTATTGAGGGTAACTGATGTTATTGAATATAATGCATGATTAATCATATTAATTTTAATACGAGATTAGTCATTTTGAACATAATAACTAATAACCTTTTATTTATATATTTCAGATATGACTACTACAAGCACACAAAACACATTCTCGATCCGGTCTGTTCTCGAGAAGGAGAAGCTGACTGGAACGAACTTCCTGACATGGTCAAGGAACTTGAGGCTGGTCCTCAAGCAGGAGAAGAAGGATTATGTCCTTCGAGATCCCCTCCCCGAGAGGCCTCTTGCCAATGCTGCCAGGACTCTGCACAATGCTTGGGAAAAGCATTCGTCAGATGAAAATGATGTCTATTGCCTGATGTTGGTGACAATGACTCTTGAGCTGCAAAAGCAGTTCGAAAGTGTATTGTCTCCCATCGAGATAATGGCAAGCCTGAAATCGCTTTTTCAGGAGCAGGCTAGGACCGAGAGGTTCCAGACAGTTAAGAACCTCTTGGACTGTAAGTTGGCTGCGAATGCGGCAGTGAGTCCTCATGTCTTGAAGATGATGGGTTATCTCGATCATCTTCAGAAACTCGACTGCCCAATCAGCCAGGAACTTGCCTGCGACATCATTCTGCAGTCTTTACCTGCAAGCTATGATCAGTTCATTCTGAACTTTAACATGCATGGCTTGAGTAAGACACTCCCTGAGCTTCACGGAATGCTCAAGACTGCAGAGCCCAACTTGAGGAAAACCGCCAAGGACCCCAATGTGCTTATGGTGCAAAAGGGCAAGGGGTTTAAGAAATCCTCTGCTAAGGATAAGGGAGCGGCCAAGGCTGTCCATGTCGCGGACAAGGACACGCCAAAGCCCAAGCCCAAGTCCAAGGCTGGGCCTACTGACATGTGCAGGTTCTGCAAAGAACTGGGGCATTGGAGAAGAGATTGTAAGAAATTCCAGGAAGGTCTAAAGGAATTGAAGAAGAAGACTTTCGAGACTTCTTCATCAGGTATTTTTGTTATAGAAGTTAATACAACTACTTCTGATAATACCTCATGGGTCATGGATACTGGTTGTGGGGCTCATATTTGTACTAATATGCAGGCACTCAGCAACAGTAGAAGGCTGAAGCAAGGACAAGTGGAGCTACGAGTTGGGAATGGAGCGAAAGTTTCAGCACTAGCTGTAGGCACATACTTGTTGTCTTTACCTTCGGGATTGATTTTAGAACTGAATAATTGTTATTTTGTACCTGCTATAAGCAGAAATATTATTTCAATTTCTTTGTTGGATTTGGAAGGTTATGATTTTTCAGTTAAGAATAAATTATGTTCCTTCAATCGCAACAATTTGTTCTATGGTTCTGCCCCTCTTACGAATGGGCTTTACATACTCGATCAATCCGCGCCAATTTATAACATTAATACAAAACGGTTTAAACCTAATGAGGAAAACCGAACGTTTCTATGGCATTGTCGTTTAGGGCACATCAGCGAGAAACGCATCAAGAGGCTCCATTCGAATGGACTTCTTGGCTCATTTGACTTTGAGTCATGTGAGAAATGCGAATCATGCATGATGGGCAAAATGACACGGGCCCCCTTTAATAAACCTAACGAGAGGGCCAGTGACTTATTGGGCCTGATACACACTGATGTGTGTGGCCCAATGTCCACAAATGCAAAAGGAAACTATCAGTACTTCATTACCTTCACTGATGATTTCAGTAGGTATGGATATGTTTATTTAATGAAACATAAGTCTGAATCTTTTGAGAAGTTCAGAGAATTCCAAAATGAAGTACAGAACCAACTTGGCAAAAGCATTAAGGCTCTTCGGTCCGACCGAGGAGGAGAATACTTAAGCCAGGAATTCAGTGATCATCTGAGAGAGTGTGGGATCGTATCCCAACTCACTCCTCCTGGAACACCTCAATGGAATGGTGTGTCTGAGAGGAGAAATCGGACCTTATTGGATATGGTTCGATCTATGATGAGTCACACAGACCTTCCAATATCCCTTTGGGGATATGCTCTGCTAACAGCAGTGTTCACTCTAAACAGAGCGCCATCAAAAGCAGTAGCAAAGACACCATATGAATTATGGACTGGAGAAGCTCCAGTGCTGTCTTATCTAAGAATTTGGGGTTGTGAAGCCTATGTTAAGAGATTAATCTCAGATAAGCTTACACCAAAATCTGATAAATGCTACTTCATTGGTTATCCACGGGAAACCAAGGCTTATTACTTCTATCTACGTTCCGAGAACAAGATCTTTGTTGCCCGGGATTGTAACTTTCTTGAGAGAGAGTTTCTCTCTAAGAAAGACAGTGGGAGTAAGGTACTGCTTGAAGAAATTCAAGATGAACAGGATACTGCTCAACCTAATGAGGAAGAGCAGCAGGAGGACCTACAAGAAATTGTAGAGCCTGAACCTGTAGTACCTGAAGTTCGAAGATCCGGGAGGATCCGTCACGAACCCGAGAGATATCAGGGATTCCTCGTGACTGACTGTCATGATCTTTTGATCATTGATGGTGATGAACCATCGAACTTCAATCAAGCCATGATGGGCCCAGATTCCTCTAAGTGGCGCAAGGCCACTGATTCCGAAATGGACTCCATGTCGGTCAACCAAGTGTTTTCGTTGGTTGACTTACCCGCTGGTGTAAAAGCCATCGAGTGCAAATGGATCTTCAAAAAGAAGATTGACGTGGATGGAAATGTCCAGATTTATAAAGCCAGGTTGGTGGCAAAAGGTTTCAGACAAGTTCACGGTGTGGACTACGATGAAACCTATTCACCAGTGGCTATGATGAAATCTATTCGGATTCTACTAGCAACTGCAGCTTTTCATGATTATGAAATTTGGCAGATGGACGTGAAAACCGCCTTCCTGAATGGTATTCTGGAAGAGGATGTGTATATGACACAACCTGATGGTTACATAGATCCAAAGAATGCTGGAAAGGTATGCAAGCTTCATAAATCCATTTATGGATTGAAGCAAGCATCGAGGAGCTGGAATCTTCGTTTTGATGAAGCGATCAAGCAATTTGACTTCATCAGAAACGAAGAAGAACAATGCGTGTATAAGAAATCTAGTGGGAGCAAGATTGTATTTCTTATTCTGTATGTCGATGACATACTGCTTCTCGGAAACGACGTTCCAATGCTAAAGTCCGTAAAAGACTGGCTTGGAAGTTGTTTTTCCATGAAAGACATGGGTGAAGCCGCATACGTTCTTGGAATTAGGATCTATCGGGATAGACCTAAGAGGCTGATAGGCTTGTGTCAAGACTCATACATTGACAAAGTCCTACAAAGATTCAGCATGAAAGATTCCAAGAAGGGCTTCACGCCAATGGTACATGGCACAACGCTAAGCAAGAAGCAGAGCCCCACGTCGGCTGCTGAGCTTGAGCGCATGAAGAATATTCCTTATGCATCTGCAATAGGATCTATCATGTATGCCATGATCTGTACTCGTCCTGATGTTGCTTATGCATTGAGCATGACGAGTAGATACCAGTCAAATCCAGGTGAAAACCATTGGATTGCCGTAAAGAATATTTTGAAGTATCTAAGACATACTAAGGATAAATTCTTGGTGTACGGTGGAAGTGATGTGCTTAAAGTCAGTGGATTCACGGACGCAAGTTTCCAGACAGACACAGATGATTTCCGGTCACAGTCCGGTTATGTCTTTTGTCTGAATGGCGGTGCAGTAAGTTGGAGAAGCTCCAAGCAGGACACCGTTGCTGATTCCACTACAGAAGCTGAATATATCGCCGCCTCAGAAGCGGCGAAGGAAGCTGTTTGGATACGAAAGTTCATTATGGAACTAGGTGTGATACCAGATGCGGCTGAGCCTCTGGCACTGTTTTGTGACAACAATGGTGCTATAGCTCAGGCAAAGGAACCAAGATCACACCAGAAATCCAAGCATGTTCAAAGAAGATATCACTTGATACGTGACATCGTTAATAGAAAGGAAGTCAAGATCAGCCGAGTTCCGACAGATGATAATGTCGCTGATCCGTTGACAAAGCCACTCCCAAGGCCTAAGCTCGAGTTCCTGACTGAAGCTGTAGGCATTAGAAACATTGAAATGTAATCTAAATTTGAGTGGGAGTTTTGTGAGCTTTATTTTAGTTATTTGATATGTTCTTGTAAAACATTATTTTATGTTTTAATGAAATTATTATTTCAAGATTATTTTAACTGTGATGAAATAATCGTTCCAAAATGATATGAAGCATTTTATAGGTCATCGAAGTAAGTGACTTGATCTTGAGTCATCGAAGTCATTTAGCTTGATCATGAGACCCTATATTTGATAGATGTTTTATATCATCCCGTCCCCAGTCGAAGGTTGTTGAAATTGGAACACCAAAAACCGTGTGAGACTGGATTGGTACGTGACTTATGACAAAGTCTCAGTGTGTCATAGATGCTCGGCATCAAAGTCAGTACATAGGTGTATGTTGGGAACATACGACCGGACAAGACCCGCTTATAAGAACTCTTCAGGATATTTATATCTGTGTCATAAGAGATTCTTACTACGACTATAGAGTATAGTCCTTAGACCTGAGTTCACATGCATGTGACTGCCCGTGGACTGATGTACTTTGATCATTGTCTAACGCTATCGTTCTGCGACAGTTATAAGGACCTTGTTTGGGTACATTATGAAATGAGTAGTTTACAGTGATGGAACAAGATGGGATTTGTCCCTCCAATATAAATGGAGTGAATATCTCTAGGCCAATCGGAGATTTGAATACTGGAAAACGCATGGCCATGCTCAAACGGACTTTCCCGAGTCGTTTGGATTGTCAGTATCAAATCAGAGTCCGATGAACAAGATTAGGCTTTATAAGGATGACACCAATCTTGCCTTATGACTAATCGAGATATTGAGACAAAAGGATTACGAATACAGAGATTCCAGTACAAGTGGGAGATTGTTGGAATTGTGTCCAGTAATCTCGGTACTGTCTCTAGAAAGTAAGAGTATGTCAAGATCAGACATAAGTCATATAATACTGGGGGTCATGATGGCTTGCTAGAGTCCGCTCATGATCTATAAGTCTTGAACTTATTGCCTTTATTATATGATCCCATATGGGTCACACGCCTAAGCTAACAGGAAAATGTGTAGGAACGGTTTAGCAGAAGTACAGTAAAAGTGCTAGGCATTTACTGTACTAAGAGAGAATAAAAGGTTTAGCCATTGTGCATCGATCGATGCATAAGGTGCAACGATCGATGCAGTGCGCAAACACCGACGAGTTAATTGGTATTTGGGCCAAATGGCCCAAACGGAACAGGACGAGTTTTGTGTCATAAAACTCGAGTTTCAGACTGATTAACCCTAACACTTGAGCCGTAAACTCTCTCTCTCTGCGCCGAGTTCCCCTGGTGGTCTAGCAGCTGTTTCCTGTGAAAGCGTGTGTGAACCTTTGGAGGATTCATCCCTCGGTGTTTCTCTGATCTCAGACATACCATCTTCTTCCGCTGCAATAACAGGTATAAGGTGAGATCATCATTTGTTTCTATTCTGAGAAGAACCTAGATCGCATGTTTAGGATAATCTGAATCTGGAATTGAATCAGGATTCATCTAAACGTTCCAACATGAGAAAGAAATTGTTAATGGCCAACGCAGAATTAAGACGACACGACATTCTCGCCACGTGGAGACCATTCATTGGAGAATGCCAAAGCGCAATAAATGATCAGGAATACAAAGTGACTTTCGGTCAAAAGCAATAAATAAAGGAGAATGCCGAGTTAGCAGCACGCCAAATGCGATTATTGAGCCAGGACAAGAGAAATAAATCCGCCGACCTACGTATCGCCTAGTACGACGAAATGGGGGGGGCTTACTGTTAGAGGTGGGTTTAACACCCCTCTAAGGCCCGGCCCAAAAATAGTGAAGTCCAGTAGAGGCTCGGCCCAGAAGATATGGAGACCCATCGTGAGGAAGCTCGGCGACATCAATGGAGCTTGGCGACGCACTCGACCTATCTACATGGAAAGAAAAGATAAAGTTAATCTTGAAAAAGATAAGGAAGAATCCCTTTTAGGAAATATTCTCCTTATTATTACTCAAATTATGTAAAAATTATTAGAGAGAATCTAGGGCAAAAACTTAGATCCTCTGATATAAATATCATTTCCCTGCGCGGGAAAAGACTAAGTCGGAACATATACACTTTGTACTCAAAAACCTTAAGAGCTAGCGATCACTGATCGGTTCCGCCTCGATTTCATAATCAGACTAGATTTTTCGGTTTAAGCCGTTTCTGCTTTTGTATTCTTGTTTAATCTCATATCTAAGTCCCTAAATTACTAATCGATTTAAACAAATTAATTATTGTTTGATTTTCTGAATCTACAGATGGGGCTGCTTGGCAAGAGCTTTGACTTAAAACTTTAACTTTAAACTTTTGACTTTATAAATTTTGAGTGTGAAAGCTGTGACTGTTATTTATTTTTCTAATAATTTTTTTTGATAATAGCATCTATAGAAAGTGTGATTGTTATTTATATAAAATAAAGTTTTTACAAAATATAGTGTAATGGATATAAAAAACAAGAAAAATCAGATTAAAATTAATCAATTTTTTTAATAATCAATAATATATAAATCTACAAACTGTTTTAAATATTTTTGAAGAAATAAGAAAAAAGAAAAACAATTTAAATTAAATAGTTTATTTGTTTTTATGGAAAAGTCTCTTTTACGAGACTTTGAAAAAACAAGAGTAAAAATTAAAAGTTTGGCTTTAGAAACTTTAAGAATAATAATGCAGTAAAAGCATACTTAGAAATAAAATGACTTTGAAAAATTTTAAATGGGTTAAAGTCTTGAAAGTCTAAACACCAAGTAGCCCCAATGAAATAATGCTATGTCAAAAAAAGAGCGACCAGGAAAAAAAAATTTCAAAAAATAGTAAAAAAAAATTGGGGCTGCTTGGCAAGAGCTGTTACTTTAAACTTTGGCCGTAGACTTTTACTTTTAATTTTTTTGGCTGTGAAAGTTGTAGCTGTTAATTTTTTTTTTGATAAAAACTTGTTTAGTAATAAAAGTTGTATAAACTGTGACTTTTATTTTAAGATTTATAAATTTTTTTCCAAAAACAATATTTTTGTGTTGCATTTATTTAATAAATAACATAAATTAAATAATAAAAATATTTATAATAGTATAAATAATCAACACAAAATATATTGAAAATATCTAGAAATAAAAAAAAAATTATTTAAAATATATAAATGAAATGGATATCAAAAGAACAAGATAAAAAATATAAAAAATAAATTTAATTAAATTTTGTTAATAATAAATAATATATAAATTTACAAAGTGATTTGAATAATTTTGGGGAAGAAGAAAGAGAAAACTAATTTAAATTTATTTATTTTCTTTTAATATTTATAGTGAAAAAGTCTCACATACGAGACTTTAAAAAACAAGGCAAAAAAATAAAAAGTTATACTCTAAAGACTTTATAAATAAAAATAAAGTATAAGCATGTTTGACAATAAAAAAGCTTTAAGAACTTTTATATGTTTTAAAGTCTTTAAAATTTAAAGTCAAGCGTCTCCATTGTAGTAATCTATAAAAAAATGCCCATTATTCTAGCTTCCACGTTTTACGAAAAGCTTTTTTTCAAGTTCTCCTCTAGCCCACTACACAAAACCGATAATGTCAGTTAATCTCTCACCTTCTTCATCTGCATATTTAAAGCTCACTAAACGGAGGGATAAAACTTACATTTTTCCTACTGTTAAATAACTTTTTCGCTGATCCTTCTCCAATTATGATTGTAGGTGAGTATAGAGAGAAGAAAGCCATTGTTGAGGAAGCTGAGGGAAGTGAAGATCCAGAAGTGCAGCTTTGTGGGAGACGACTCACTATTTCAGATATGTTTTTTTTGTCAAATATCATTCGATTACATGCTATTTTCTAAAGATAAGGAACATTATGCTTTCCTCTGTGTTTTAGCTAAATATCTATGTGTTCCAATAAAATAAACATTAAACAATGCTTCTACACTTCATTTACGAATCTTTGTCTATATGTCTAATACGTCTCATTTTCTCTTTAAAGATGATATTAACTATTAGAGTGGAAAAAATGAAAGAAGGAAAATTATGTAAAGGAGTAAGGCAAGAACAAAGCAGAGGAAAATCAAGGTATGAATTAAACTCAAGCCTACGATAAAAATGAATTTGTTATTATGACAAGACATGTTTTATGGAAATTGAATTCCACTTTAATGAATTAGCGAATCAGTCATGGGTTGACTCTGATCAATCTCTAACTGATCTCCGATGTGGTAAGCCTCAACAAATACTTTCGTGGACAAAACAAAATCACCATTTTCACCGAAATTCCTTCAGATCTGCGGATTCTCTGCGTATCCACATCAGTGCTTAGATCAATAACAAAGCTTCTTTTTCGGCGAATCACAACCTCTCCTCTTATCGGCGATCATCCAAGCTTGGCATCGTTAAACTCCTCCAGACCTGTTTCAAACGATTTTTTCTCGGGCTAGGGCTGCTATATCTCTCTGATTGAAGATCGGGAATCACTACTCTCTCTCACGCCATTATGTCTCTCTCTCTCTCTCTCCTCTCTCTCTCTCTCTCTCTCTCTCTCTCTCTCTCTCTCTCTCTCCTATTCAATTGGGTTAAGGGTTAATTACCGGTTCGAGTTAACCGATTCATTAGTTCAATTTGGTTTCTTTGGTTAGGTTATAGTTTTCATTTGGATTTAATACCAAACTGTAATATGACTTATTACTTATTAGCCCAAAAACCCGTATCTTTTTCTTATGTATTTAAATAAAAGATTTTTTTTTTTGAAAAGAAAAACGTTAATGCCTTGAAAAAAACTTTTGAGTTTTAGACAAAAATAGGTTTGCAGAATTATCGGATCCGTATAATAAAGTAATGCTATGCCATGTTTATTATGTTCTACAATCCTTACAAAAGTAACTAATGTAGCTTTTTAGAACCTCTTCTGGTTGAAGAGTGAGTACAAATTTAACTTTGCTACATTTTCTTTTAATGTTGGAATATAAAATTTATTCAACAAATTTTGTTTTTTCCCCTAATCAAATGGATCCAGTTTGATCTTAGAAAACATATAAAAACAGAACTATAAACTAGAAAAGAATTATGAATGGGACCATGGACTTATGTATGAGAACCGAACAATCATATGAGCCCATCTTGAAAGCATCGCCATTCATTTTCTTAGAAAAATTGTAATTTTTTAAGGTACCTGAACTATTTAAGATGTTAATTAAATATAGTTTATAATCATCACTTATATGTATCATTTCCATCATAAATTTAATTTCATGTTTCCATCATATATGGAACTTCATCGATCAATCTACAAAAGGAAGACACATGAACTACTGTAATAACATTGGTTTGTTGCACCTTTATCCTATGAGATGGAGATGGAGGTTAATACAATCAAAACGAATTGTGGTTGTGGAGATATTTTTTTGTGGACTTTATAAAGTAGAATTATAGTTTTAATTCCTTTTAAGCTTGGTAAATCTATACTTATACATATATCGTAGAGATAATTCAATGAAAACTAATTTTAACTGAAAAAACTGAACCCGTGCATAGCACTGGTGCTAATCTAGTTAAAAGATAAACCAGTAGCCACTTTTAAAAGTACCATTTTTAAAACTTTTTTACAACCATTCATTACAATATGAAAATTTCGATTACACAAGACATCGTTTTAATCATTTTACAATTTTACCCCTGAGTTTAACACCTAGAACCTTCTCCATCTTGGCGAGCACGGCCTGGTTAGGGACGGCTTTCCCGTTTTCGTATTCTTGAACCACCTGCGTACGCTCGTTGATCTGTTTCGCTAGTTCCGCTTGTGACATCTTCTTCTCCAGTCGCGCCTTCTGTATCGCTAGCCTCACCTCCGCCTTCACGCGATCCATCGCCGACGGTTCCGTCTCTTCCTCCAGCTTCTTCGTGTTAATCACCGGCACCGCCGTTGATTTCCCCTTTTTGTTCGAACGGGCGTCGAATTTCTTCACCGTCTGCACCGCGACGCCGCTCCTAAGCGCCGCGTTAACAGCCTTTGGATCGCGCAGGTCTTGGCTCTTTGGCTTCGATTTGTGTAAAACCACTGGTTCCCAGTCTTGTGTCACAGCTCCTGGGTATCTGCTCGGCATCGTCGCTAATTTGAGAGAGGAAAAAACAAACGCAGAAAGAATATTCAAGAGAAGTGTTTGTTAGAAAATGAGAACGATGAAGATGATTGCGGAGAGGATTGTCAAGTTATATATACGATGATCCATTTCTAGAGAATTCGATCGTCTTTTTACTCCATTTTCGTCTCTGGAAGGTTCGCAAGTCTGGACCGACGTGTCTTCCTATTATTGGATGTCAAACTAGTGACGTGGCCTTGTGAAAAAATCTAGATATATCCAACGGTACACAGTAATAGAGGTGAATCGGACGGACGGTAATAAAGGCCTGAAAGAGCAGAGTGATTAATTCGACAAAATTAACCCTAAGGAGTTTTGGCGCTAATCTTTCCCCCCTTTTGATTTCGCTGAGCTCAAAAACATCCTCCCTAACTCTCCCTCACTCATTTTCTCTCAATCTACACTCGAAAATGCAACGCCAGAGATCGATTTTATCTTTCTTCCAGAAGCCGTCTCCGGCGACTCAGGGTTTAGTTTCTGCCGATGCTACTAGCAGCGGAGGAGGTTTACGATTTACTGAGAAGGAAGGAGTTGTTAACGGCGACGCTTCGGTACGCTCTGTGGAACGTAATGTGTCGAAATCTTTGGATGAGGTTAGAGGAACGGATACTCCGCCGGAGAAAGTTCCCCGTCGTATCTTGCCGTCTAACTTCAAGGCGGCTGAATCCGCCGGTGGTGCTTCGTCTCTGTTCTCCAGTATCATGCATAAGTTTGTGAAAGTCGATGATCGAGATTGTTCTGGGGAGAGGTACTATCTTCGTTTCTCTTCTTTTTTTGGAATCATTAGCTAGAGAGAATAGTTATATGCTCAAATTTCTTGAGTCGATTCACATCCTATTAATCAGTCATTACATGGAAGACTGTTTATGTTAATTTAGAAGAAGATGAGATTAATGTAATGTTGTTCACGGTGGACATCCTGATTACTGGCTTTGTTTGGAAATTTTCAGGAGCCGAGACAATGTTGTTCCGCTTCATGATTCGTCTGTATCTAAGAAGGCTGAGAATGTTTTTACTGAATGTCGTTCGAATAATGGCCAACCTCAAGATAGAGACTATACTTTTAGCGTCAGTGAGACAGCTAATCTAAGATCAGCAGAAGGTGTAGGAGTAGATGACGATGCTCTTGGCCCAGAAACACCAGGGATGCGTCCAACTGGTCCTCGTTTGAAACGAGTTCTGGAGGATGGGATGACTATCAAAGAGAATAAGGTCTCTCTATTTGATTCTAACAAAAGGCTAAAAATGCTTCAGGATCCGATTCGTGGAGAGAAGAAAGATGTAAACGAAGGGACCAAATTTGAATGGCTTGAGCCTTCTCGGATCAGGGACGCCAATAGAAGACGGCCCGATGATCCCCTTTACGACAGAAAGACCCTGTACATACCAACTGATGTTTTCAAAAAAATGTCTGCGTCGCAGAAGCAATACTGGAGTGTCAAGAGTGAATATATGGATGTTTTGCTTTTCTTTAAAGTGGTTAGTGAATGTCAATTTAGTGTTCAATCCATTTCCTTAATGCGATTGGTTACACCTGCGTTCATTATGTTCTTCTCAGGGAAAATTTTATGAGCTGTATGAGCTAGATGCAGAAGTAGGTCACAGGGAGCTTGACTGGAAGATGACCATGAGCGGTGTGGGAAAATGCAGACAGGTAAATTAGTGGAAACAACTGGCCTGCTTGATTCATTGCTTTTACTAACTCTATAGATTTGACGTCCCCTTTTTTTATCAGGTTGGTATCTCTGAAAATGGGATAGATGATGCGGTGCAAAAGCTATTAGCTCGTGGGTAAGGGAACTGTCATACTCTATGGTTTTTCTTTGCTATCACTTTGGTTAGGATTTAAAAAATGGAGATCACTTCAGCCCTTATCAGCTAGGATTCTGATAACCTAGGATATGTTTTCTTCTTGGTTCTCATTTTGTAATAATCCTTTTCCAGAGGAGTAAATAACTGTAATTTATATTCGTGTGCTCGCATTGGCAAGGTAGAGTCAGAGTTGTACCCGGTCAAGTTTTGCTAGTAATCTATAGCAACATTTACCAATAATTACGTTTACTTATATGTGGTACACTCATTTGTCTTTCATGGTGGGTTTCAAGCCTTGCGTTGAAACTTTATTATTCATACATCTTGTCAATAGGAACTAACAGGCAGATTCGTATGTTTCCTTCTCCACGACTTCTGTATTGACACATTCATTGTTTATTTTGGAAGATATAAAGTTGGATTGACACAATCGTTGTTTCTTTTGAAAGATATAAAGTTGGAAGAATCGAGCAGTTAGAAACATCTGACCAAGCAAAAGCCAGAGGCGCAAATACTGTAAGTTGTCTTGGGAACATGTCAACAAGGGTGCAGACTGTTCTTGATCATTTATTTTTGCTACACTAGTTTCATACTGTAGTAAGTCAATGGCTGTTCCGATATTGTCAGATAATTCCGAGGAAGCTAGTTCAAGTATTAACTCCATCAACAACAAGCGAGGGCAACCTCGGGCCTGATGCCCTCCATCTTCTTGCTATAAAAGAGGTTTGTTATTTGTCTTAGACAAGTGAAATTTATTCAAGTCTTCGAAACTTACACTCTTCTTTAGCAATCTTCCTTCCAGCAGTAAGACTTTGGGATTAGAATGTCAGAATTTGCAGTTTTTGTTTTATTTGAAAGAGGTTGCCTTGCAATATATTTTAACCGAACTGCAGACTAAGGTTCTGTTTGAAATCTTCTGAATTTTAAAGAGTATCAGTCCTTGTAGTCTCTACAATGATTATACTGTCCAATTGCATGCCAAGGAGTCTCAGTCCTTGTTACTACATTCCTTCTTTTTATAGTGACCACTGTTTGTGTTATGTTTGTCTCGTATGCTGGAGAAAATGATAGCTGATCTAAGCCCTATATTAGTGATGATAAAGTTAATGCAAAGCATTGATTTGGACAGTTTTTCTAGGAATAGCATAGGAATTAGCTTTTGGTTACATTGCATAATGAATTGATTACAATTTTGCTTCTGAACTTTGGCTTTAGGTCAAAATGGAGCTCGAAAAGTGTTCAACTGTGTATGGATTTGCTTTCGTTGACTGTGCTGCCTTGAGGTTTTGGGTTGGGTCCATCAGCGATGATGCTTCATGTGCTGCTCTTGGAGCTTTATTGATGCAGGTATGCAAGTTTGTTCTGTAACTTGTATCTGCTATGTGACTTTGTGCGCATATTTTTGGTTTGCAGGAATGTATTCTAAATTACCTTTTGGTATATTTTTTCCAGGTTTCTCCGAAAGAAGTGATATATGAAAGTAAAGGTAAACTGCTTGTACGCCCAATGGTTTCGTCAAACTGAAGTTAAGGTAGTTGAGCCTGCTTAAGTTGAAGTGTGTAAATGTTTAAATATTGCAGGGATATCAAGAGAGGCCCAAAAGGCTCTAAGGAAATATACATTGACAGGTACGATATCAGTAGGCAACCTGACTGAAAATTTAGGAAAATATGCTTAAGAAACCTTAAGAGATATCATGTAGACAGATATGCAGATTCATGCATGAAAATTTGTCTTCTTATAGCTGCTTAGCCAATGATTGATCTCTTAAAATTTCTAATGTGGATTATGTCAATATATCGTTTTTATAGGGTCTTCAGCGGTACAGTTGTCTCCATTACCACAAGTAATGGGGGATACGGATGCTTGTGGAGTGAGAAATATGATAGAATCCAACGGATACTTTAAAGGTTCTTCTGAATCATGGAACTCTGCTGTTGATGGTCTAACTGAATCTGAAATTGCACTTACTGCTCTTGGAGACCTAATCAATCATCTTTCTAGGCTAAAGGTGGGTTAGCTTGGTTTGTTTTCGCTTTTGACAAGTTAAGCAAAGAAAATCTTCATAACTTACAGTTTCAATCTTCTTGCAGCTAGAAGATGTACTTAAGAAAGGGGATATTCATCCCTACCAAGTTTACAGGGGTTGTCTAAGAATTGATGGCCAGACAATGGTAAATCTTGAGATATTCAACAATAGCTGTGATGGTGGTCCTTCAGGCAAGTACATGTTTTTCTTTATAGGTTTAAGTAGTTGATATCCATATTCTAATACTTGGTACATATCTAGAAAGTACTATCTAATTTTTATTTTCTATGCAGGGACCTTGTACAAATATCTTGATAACTGTGTTAGTCCGACTGGTAAGCGGATGTTAAGGAATTGGATCTGCCATCCCCTCAAAGATGCAGAAAGCATCAATAAAAGACTCGATGTAGTCGAAGAATTCACGGCAAACTCAGAAATTATGCAAATCACTGGCCACTATCTCCATAAACTTCCTGACTTAGAAAGACTGCTCGGACGCATTAAGTCTAGTGTTCAGTCATCAGCCTCTGTTTTCCCTGCTCTCCTTGGGAAAAAAGTGTTGAAACAACGAGTAAGCATCAACCACGCTCTTTCTGAATAATGCCTTTTATAGTTCGTATAGGGCTTAAGCATTGTGGTTCTGGCTAATGGTTGCTCTCCTTCTCTTTTGTAATATCTAATTTATTGAGTTTCCAAATTGTGCAGGTTAAAGCATTTGGGAAAATTGTGAAAGGGTTCAGAAGTGGAATTGATCTGGTGCTGGCTATACAGAAGGAATCGAATATGATGAGATTGCTTTGTAAGCTATGTAAACTTCCTATATTAGTGGGGGAAAGCGGGCTTGAGTTATTCCTTTCTCAATTCGAAGCAGCCATAGATAGTGACTTTCCAAATTATCAGGTGCCCATCTACTATCTTACAAATTCATACTTTGAAACAAAATTTCTGTCACTGCTCAGACATGTTCCCATGCGAATTTGGTTTGGTATATGGTTTCTAACTGTAACATATTAATCTTGTATCAGAACCAAGATGTGACAGAGGAGAATGCTGACATTCTCACAGTACTTACTGAACTATTTATCGAAAAAGCCACTGAGTGGTCTGAGGTCATTCACACCATTAGCTGCCTAGATGTCCTGAGATCCTTTGCAATCGCTGCAAGTCTCTCTGGTGGAAGCATGGCCAGGCCTGTTATTTTCCCCGAATCAAAAAGTACAATTCAGAATCAGGAAACAAATGGGCCAATACTTAAAATCCAAGGGCTATGGCATCCATTTGCAGTTGCAGCTGATGGTCAACTTCCTGTTCCAAATGATCTACACCTTGGTGAGGCTAGAAGCAGCAGCATTTATCCTCGGTCGTTGTTACTGACAGGACCAAACATGGGTGGAAAATCAACCCTTCTCCGTGCAACATGTCTTGCTGTTATCTTTGCTCAGGTTTGTATACACTCTTTTCCTAAATCACTGCTCTTTTTCTACATATGACAGTTTTTCTATTTGCAGCTTGGTTGTTACGTGCCTTGTGAGACATGTGAACTCTCCCTCGTAGATACTCTCTTCACAAGGCTTGGCGCATCTGATAGAATCATGACAGGAGAGAGTAAGTTTTTTTTTTTTGTTTGGGTCTCAAAGCAAAAACCAGTTATGTGGAATTCTGTCTGATTGGTTTTTTAATTTGTAGGCACCTTCTTGGTAGAATGCACTGAGACGGCGTCAGTTCTTGAGAATGCAACTCAGGATTCACTAGTAATCCTTGACGAACTGGGCAGAGGAACTAGTACTTTCGATGGATACGCCATCGCATATTCTGTAACTTTCTCTTGTCCCTTACTTGTACTCTGTAATTTTCAGTTGGCAGATACTTATTGATATTTATCAGGTTTTTCGTCACCTGGTAGAGAGAGTCCAGTGCCGGATGCTCTTTGCAACGCATTACCACCCTCTCACCAAGGAATTCTCGTCTCACCCGCGTGTCACCTTGAAACACATGGCTTGCGCATTCAGGTCAAGATCCGACCAAGAGCCACGTGGCTGTGACCAAGACTTAGTTTTCTTGTACCGTCTAGCCGAGGGAGCTTGTCCTGAGAGCTATGGACTTCAAGTGGCACTCATGGCTGGAATACCAAGTCAAGTAGTTGAGACAGCATCGGTGGCGGCTCAAGCCATGAAGAGATCGATTGGAGAAAACTTTAAGTCGAGTGAGCTAAGGTCTGAGTTCTCAAGTCTGCATGAAGAATGGCTCAAGACATTGGTGGGTATCTCTCAAGCCGTCCACAACGACATGGCCATGTTCGAGGAAGATGATGTCTTTGACACGTTGATTTGCTTATGGCATGAACTCAAATCCTCTGCTCCGTTGCCCAAGTAAAGGCGGCGATGAGATAACTATACAGTATATCGTTATGATTTTTGTATGTTTAGTTTTCTCTAAAATGGTTATATGATATATTTTCACGATCCCGTTCTCTATGAGCAAACCAGACATGATCTAACTGATCCATATAAATGTTATAATGACCTTTCTGTAAATGGATCTAAACGGATCTCGTATATAAAAAAAAGTTTATTGTTTTAGCTAGTCTAAACGGGTCAATCTGTTTAGATATGTTTATTGAACGGGTTTAATGATTTTTTTAAGTCCTTAAAAATCAAACATAACAAAACGACATAGTTTAGTACTTAAGAGTTTTAAAAAGAGCTGCGTTTCTCCTCTAAACGGGTTTATTTTTTATACATGAAAATCATTTAGACCTGGGAATGATCATTATAACATCTTTAGTACTAGCGATATTGAGATCATTGGAATTGGAAGTATATACTTTTTAGGAGGCTTGTAATATCTTATTAAATGATCAAACAATAAAATTTAGAGAAAAGTCATAAAATAGCACAAAAAACACATCTTATCATAAATATAGCACCAAAGAAAATAATTCACATTTTTAGCATTATTTTAATTACAAACACTTTTATAGCATTATATAATTTAGGGTTTAGGGTTAATTATTTAAGGTTTAGGGTTTGGAGTTTAGTATTTAGGATTTAGGGTTTATTATTCAAGGTTAGAGTTTAGTATTTAGGGTTTAGGGTTTAGTATTTAAGATTTAGGGTTAGGGCTAATTTAGTGACAAAACATGTTTTTGTGCTATTTTTATGATTTTTCTTCCTTGGTGCTATATTTTTGACAAATCATGTTTTTTGTGCTATTAATGCGATTCGCCCTAAAATTTATCAACTAAGAGAAAAGAAGAGGTAATTTTGATCTTTCTGATTTTTATCTTCTATGTGCGCCTTGAATATTAGTTTTATACAATAACCCAAAACTGAAAAATATAATTTCAGCAAGAAATTGGCATATACGATCACCAAAACTGAAATGAAAGCGCATATGGAGCATGAGCTCAAATCCTCTTGATCTATTGCCCAAATAAAGAGGAGCATGAGATAACTATATTGTCCATTATGATTATTTTTATTGTCTGATGTTTAATCTTCTCGACAATAGTTATATATCAAATTTATTTCACGATCCGATTATATGTGAGTAAACCAGACCGAACTTATTCAAGTACATCAACTTCTATTCATAAGCATGTGTTCATAAGACTAATCATTCATAGCTCATGTGTAAAGTTGTTTTTGCAAATGTATACAATTTTCATAAAATTATGGTCATTTAATACTGGCAAAAATAACTGCATTTCTTTTTTACATAAAGTTTTTTTTTGTTTGTTTTTTTTTGTCAATTTCTTACATAAAGCTAGTGCTTAATGCTGGGAATCGGGTCAACCCGTGACCCGCGACCCGCCCCGCGGCGGGTTAAGTAAAATTTTGACCCGCTGAAATCTGATCCGTCAAATCCGCGGTCTAAATATTTGATCCGCACCCGCCTCGCTTAATTTTGCGGGTAATTATTTTTTAATTATTATATATATTTTAAATAAAAACAAAATTTATTAATAAAATTTTAATATTAAAAAACGTAAATTTATAATTTATATAGAAAAAACTAAATATTTTAAATAAATTTTATATATTTTATTTTATTTTTAAATTTAAACACTAAAATTGATAAATATTAATAAAATATTAAATTTAAATTAAAAATTTAAAATTTATGGGTACCCGTGAATCTGTATTTTTAAATTTCCCGACCCGCAACCGCCCCACCAAAAAAAATTCTAACCTGCACCTACCCCGTAAAAAAAAAAAATCGATCCACACCCGCTCCGCGACGGATCTAACAAGGCGGGACACGCGAACTTTGAATTTAATAACCAGCTATACTAGTGCTACAAATACAAAGATGGTTAATTGGATAAACTCAAGAAACATAATCATCATAAATTGCATCGTATAATGCATTGATTTAAGAGAAATTGTCTTAGCTTACACTAATAAGCTACTAATCCATATAAATCAAACTTGTAACCATCAAACACAAATTGCAACACTTAATGTTAGTTAATCTAAAAACGAAAATAATAGAAACCTTTTTAATTTAGAGCAAACAAACCTAATTATTATTATTATTATTATTATTATTATTATTATTTAGTTACTGAGATCAGAATCATCTAAACTGAATTGCACTATAACCACACCACACTTCCAAAAGTGTGTGAAGCCATAATTCTCTCTCTCTCTCTCTCTCTCTCTCTCTCTCTCTCTCTCTCTCTCTCTCTCTCTCTCTCTCTCTCTCTCTCTCTCTCTCTCTCTCACAATGGTAAATATCATTAAAAATAATGAAAGTTCCGGGATTACAAGATGAGTTAACAAACTCATGGCAAAAAAGTTTTAAAAACATGGAAGCAAATAACAATCAGTATTTTGTTACTTTTGCTCGGAGGCATAGTATACAAAATAGTGATAAACTACTGGCGATCCTGAAGCATGCAAACTGAGAGAGCACTCGGTTGGAAACGTTCCCGGGAGAGACAGAACACGCGAAGAGGGGTTTAGAAAGTTGTTTCATCCGACAACCTAGAAACGAGAATCATACCTCAACGATGGCCGGGAGGCCCGATCACTGACTGTCCTCCACATCATCGGATCGACGCTCACTAACACACCTAGATCCGATTCAAGCCTAGGATTACACTAACTTTCGGCGCTTAATAGCGGCTGTTCGATCTACCAAGTACATTCCCCGTAGTCGGCTAGAAAAGAGACCACGCATCACCACTCTGAAGCCTTACTATCTCCTCCTACACCCTAAAAACGAGATCGTACTAACCAAAGACCGCTCTGTACCAAGACACAATCCAGCAAAGCTTCAAACATCACCAGCCAAGCCAAGCCAAATATCAAAAATCATTGGTTTAAACGCTAAATGGTTAAGCAATTAAACCTAACCGGAGAGATCTGGTTAACCAGAACTCACTACGCAGAAACCTCATCTAGAAGAAAACCCGGCAAACAAAACGGAGAGGATTGTTAGACCTCACCGAAAACCGAGGAGAGAGCTTCACCGAGCAAGTTGGACGAAGGCCCAGACCCCAAACCTGCCGGAGACCTCGCTCGTTAGAGGAGACGCCGGTGAACGAAGAACCAGGGAAGCCGTGACTAGATCTCGTCACCACACCCGAGTCCCCGGAAGCAAAAGGAAGCAGAGCAACCTCAGCCGTCGCCACGCTGCCTTTGTAACCACCAAAATCCTACAACCTACACCGGAGCCGCCACATCAAGCGGGATTTCTGGATCTGAGAAGCCTCCGCGAAGAAAAACGCCGGCGAACTCCTCCAACGCTCGCCCCACCGTCCCCGAGTAAGGAAACAAGCACAGAAGAGTCGCCAAACGCCGTTACCCATAACCGCCATGGACCGCTGCTTCTAGCCAGTGTTGGGATAGTGTCCTGAAATCACACTTGTACTCACTCCTGATGATAGTTGTGTGTCGAGATCAGACATTCGTATAATACTGGGCGGTTGCAATGTTTTGCTAAAAGCCTCTTGCAATCTGTAAGTTGTAGACTTACTGCCAGTATTATATGATCCTATAGGGTCACACACCTAAGCAAATTGGAAGCATAAATACGGGAATGATCATTATGGTAATGATCGTGTTGATGTGTATTGGATACACATTAATATTGAGTTTAGAGTGGTGTGTCGATCGACACAGTATGTGTGTCGATCGACACAGATCGGGTTTCGAAACTGACCTTTCGATTTTATGACTTAAACGAATTGGATTAACCAAAGCTCGGTTTAAGTCATTCCAGGTCTTTATATAAACATATAGTTTCGACCTGGAACCCTAGCCATTCATTTTTCTTCACAGAGAAAGCAGAAACACTAGAAACTAAGAAATCCCAAGATCCGGCACTAGCATCCCGGCTTTCCAGGTTTGTGTGCATGTGTATCTGGTAGAGGCGAAGCATCTGAGTCGCTACTGATCTCGTTTCACCAATCATTCCACTACCAGTACAAGGTAAGAACGAGGTTAGTGATTTAATACAACAAACCCTAGATCCTAGGCTTTACAACAGTGGTATCAGAGCTATTAGGGTTTAATCTATTGAATCTAAGGCATTTAAATCGAATACTGATGAATTTGATTAGTTTAGTGCCTGTTAAATCGTGTTTTGAAGAATTTAATCTCGGATTAAGTCTCTGTTGAAAAACGATGAACCCGTGTTTTCGCATAGTGTCAATCGACACAGATCTTGTGTCGGTCGACACCCGCGAAAACGCGTAAAAGTTTTTAGGGTTTCGATCAGTGATCGAATATCCGTATCCATGCTGTGCCGGTCGATACACTGGGTGTGTCGGTCGACACAGGCAATGCGAAAGGATAGATCGGTTCAATTGGATTGAACCGGTTATCTCGCTTGGTTAAGTTAATTAACCAATTTGGTTCTGGTTGGGTAATGTCGATCGACACAGTGTTGTATGGCGATCGACATGGACCATTAAACTGGACCGGTTCAATTAGATTGAATCGGTTAAGGAAATTTGATCCGGTTTGACCAGCTATCGAAGTCCGGTTTAAATTGGGTTGTGTCGACCGACGCCAATGGTTGGTGTCGATCGACACACAAATCGCAGAGTTGATGGTTGGACCTCAAATTTGCAAATACCGGACCAAATTTACTCCTAAAGTTCTAGATTAACCTAATAAATCTAGATGTTTTAAACAACTTAAAAACTTCTTGGATGCATATTGGATATGCATCAAGATTAAATAGTTCTTTTCCTCAACTAAATATCAAGTGATCTTGATGTCTTGCCCGATCTTTTCTACTGTCAAGACTCGTTTCATTGTTGGATAGCCTTGGAGTCCTTGGTATCCACAATTACATGAGTAAGGCAGGTGATCATTGATAGACTCGCAGTGCGACTGTCAATGATCACAAGATTGAAGAGATTGGTTTACTTGACTGGGCTATCAGAAGTTCTGGGCCCAGAGACATCAGAGTGGATAAGACATGGATTGCCTTATCGGCGACCAAGAGTTGTACTGGGTACAATTAGCAATGATTTGCTTACCTACATGACTAAAGTTTGGCTGATGGCGAGTCGCCCACTCAAATTTTGGTAAGCTGAGGATCTTAGTTCATTGTATTCATCTGAGGAAACATAGTTTTTGAATACAATGCGAGTTTTCTTATTAGATAAGAATTCTCATTTCCTTGAGCATCATAACTAAAACCTCTTTTAATTACAGCTATGTCTGTCCCAACTCACATCAACACTTTCTCGCTAAGATCCGTCCTTGAGAAGGACAAGCTTAATGGATCAAATTTCTTGGAATGGTATCGGAACCTGAGAATAGTTCTCAGGCAGGAGAACAAGGAATATGTCCTTACAAGAGTTCTCCCCGAGAGGCCACGTTCCAATGCCACGCAGGCAGATAAGAATGCTTGGGATAAGCATTCAGCTGATGTCAAAGACGTTAATTTTCTAATGCTGGTGACTATGAACTCTGAGCTGTAGAAGCAATATGAGAACGTGATGTCACCGATTGAGATGATTAACAGCCTGAAAGCTTTGTTCAGGAGCAAGCTCGCACAGAGAGATACCAGACGGTTAAATCTCTCATGGATTGCAAGCTGGTTAAGGACAGTATAGTAAGTCCTCATGTCCTTAAAATGATGGGTTACATTGATAACCTGGGGAAACTGGACTGTGCCATTAGCCAGGAGCTAGCCACTGACATGATTCTGCAGTCTTTGCCGTCGTGTTTTGATCAGTTCATCATGAACTACAACATGCAAAACATGACTAAGCCATTGACTGAGTTGCACGACATGCTTAAGACAGCAGAGCCGAATATCAAGAAGGCAACTCCTAGTGTACTGACGGTACAAGGGGGTAAAAGGTTTAAGAAACCTAGTAAGGATAAAGGAAAAGCTAAAGCTGTCCAGATTGAGAGTCAAGACAAGCCCAAGTCCAAGCCCAAATCCGGGCCTTCTCCTGAGGATAAATGCAACTACTGCAAACAGCTAGGGCATTGGAAGAGAGACTGCAAGAAGTTCATGGAAGATTACAAGAAGCTGAAGAAGACGTATGATGCGTCTGACTCAGGTATTTATGTTATCAAACTTAATGTTATGTCTTCTAGTTCTACTTCGTGGGTATTGGATACCGGTTGCGGTGCTCATATTTGTACTAATGTGCAGGCACTAAGAAACAGTAGAACGCTGAAGAAAGGACAAGTGGAGCTACGGGTCGGGAATGGAGCTAAGGTTGCTGCACTGGCCGTAGGCACTTATGATTTGTCTTTAACTTCTGGCATGGTTTTAGAATTGAATAATTGCTACTTTGTACCTGCGATTAGCAGAAACATAATTTCAGTTTCCGTTTTGGATTTGGAAGGTTTTGATTTTGCTGTTAAGAATAAAGTTTGTTCTTTTAGTCGTAATGGTACGTTTTATGGTAGCGCCCCATTAGATAATGAGTTATATGTCTTAAACCAAGAAATGCATGCCTTTAACATAAATACAAAGCGGTTTAAGTCAAATGACGAAAACCCGACTTTCTTATGGCATTGTCGTTTGGGCCATATCAATGAGAAACGCATTCAGAGACTCCATCGAAATGGGCTTCTGGGCTCATTTGATTTTGAATCATGTGAGAAATGCGAATCTTGCTTGATGGGCAAAATGGCTAGGGCCCCTTTCAACAAACCGAATGAAAGGGCCGATGACTTATTGGGCCTTATTCATACTGATGTATGTGGGCCGATGAGCACTGTTGCCAGAGGAAATTACAAGTACTTCATTACTTTTACTGATGACTTCAGTAGGTATGGCTATGTCTATTTAATGAGACACAAGTCAGAATCCTTTGATAGATTCAAGGAATTCAAGAATGAAGTACATAACCAACTTGGCAAAAGTATCAAAGTTCTGCGGTCGGATCTCGGAGGAGAATACTTGAGTCAAGAGTTCAGTGACTATCTGAGCGAGTGTGGAATTGTTTCACAACTCACTCCTCCTGAAACACCCCAATGGAATGGAGTGTCAGAGAGGAGGAATCGAACCTTATTGGATATGGTTCGGTCTATGATGAGTCATTCAGATCTTCCATTATCCTTTTGGGGATACACTCTAGAAACGTCTGCGTTTACACTAAATAGGGTGCCATCTAAATCAGTGGAAAAGATACCACATGAATTGTGGACTGGGAATATTCCAAGTCTGTCTTTCCTGAAGATTCGGGGTTGTGAGGCTTATGTCAAACGTTTAATCTCTGACAAGCTCGCACCCAAATCAGATAAATGTTACTTCGTTGGTTATCCTAGGGAAACCAAGGCATACTACTTTTACAACCGATCCGAGAACAAAGTCTTTGTTGCTCGGGACTGTTCTTTTCTTGAGAGGGAGTTTCTTTCTAAGAAAAACAGTGGGAGTAAAGTACATCTCGAAGAAATTCAAGATGCACAGGAGACTGCTCAACCTGCTGAGGAAGAGCAGCAGTTGGATCCACAAAGTTCTGTGGAGCCCACACCTGTGGAGCCTGAAGTTCGCAGATCCGGAAGGATCCGTCACGAACCCGAGAGATATTATGGATTTCTCGTGACTAATTGCAATGATCTGATGATCATTGAAAGTGACGAACCGGCGACCTTCGCGGAAGCAATGATTGGCCCGGACTCCGAAAAGTGGCTTGGAGCCTCTAAATCCGAAATGGGATCCATGTCAGAAAACCAAGTATGGTCCTTGGTCGATTTACCTAATGGTGCAAAAGCCATTGAGTGTAAATGGATCTTCAAGAAGAAGATTGACGTGGATGACAATGTCCAAATTTATAAAGCTAGGTTGGTGGCTAAAGGTTTCAAGCAGATTCATGGTATTGACTATGATGAAACCTATTCTCCAGTCGCTATGCTTAAATCCATTCGGATTCTTCTAGCAACTGCCGCTTATTATGATTATGAGATTTGGCAGATGGATGTCAAAACCGCCTTCCTGAATGGTATTTTGGAAGAGGATGTGTATATGACACAACCTGAGGGTTTTGTAGATCCTAAGAATGCTGGGAAGGTATGCAAACTTCTTAAATCCATTTATGGATTGAAGCAAGCATCACGGAGTTGGAATCTTCGTTTTGATGAAGCAGTAAAACAATTTGGTTTCATCAAGAACGAAGAAGAACCATGTGTATACAAGAAGACTAGTTGGAGCAGAATTGCGTTTCTTGTACTGTATGTCGATGACATACTTCTTCTCGGTAATGACGTTCTGTTGCTTCAGTCTGTTAAGACTTGGCTCGGAAGTTGTTTTTCCATGAAAGACATGGGAGAAGCCGCGTACATCCTTGGAATCAGAATCTACAGAGATAGAGCGAATAGGCTGATTGGATTGTGCCAGGACACTTATATTGATAAGGTGTTGCACAGATTCAAGATGCATGATTCCAAGAAGGGCTTCATACCAATGTCTCATGGCATTAGTCTCAGCAAGAAGCAGTGTCCGGCGACACATGCTGAGCGAGAGTGCATGGATAGGATTCCTTATGCTTCTGCAATAGGATCTATCATGTATGCCATGCTCTGCACTCGTCCAGATGTAGCTTACGCGCTAAGCATGACGAGTAGATACCAATCTGATCCAGGTGAAGATCACTGGACAGCGGCCAAGAATATTCTCAAGTATTTGAGACACACCAAGGATAAGTTCTTGGTATATGGAGGAAGTGAAGAGCTTGTGGTGAATGGATTCACTGATGCGAGTTTTCAGACGGACATAGACGATTTCCGATCACAGTCTGGATATGTCTTCTATCTAAATGGCGGTGCATTGAGCTGGAAGAGCTCTAAGCAGAATACCGTAGCTGATTCCACGACGGAAGCTGAATATGTTGCTGCTTCAGAAGCGGCAAAGGAAGCTGTTTGGATCAAGAAGTTCATGACTGAATTTGGTGTGGTTCCTAGTATCTTGGAGCCAGTGGCTTTGTTTTGTGACAACAATGGAGCCATTGCTCAGGCAAAAGAACCCAGGTCACACCAGAAGTCCAAACACATAGAGAGGAGATATCACCTGATTCGTGATATCGTCAATAGAGGAGAAGTAAAGATCAGCCGAGTTCCGACAGACGAGAATGTCGCTGATCCTCTGACTAAGCCATTCCCAAGGCCTAAGCATGAGAGTCATACGACTGCTGTAGGCATTAGAGATCTTAAGTTGTAATCTTGATTCTAGTGGGAGTTTTGTGGTTTTATTTTAGTTATATTAGAATGTTCTTGTAAACATACTTTTGGATATGTTTAATGAAATTTGATTTCAGCATTATTTATTGTGATCTAAATAATGGTCCCAAAATAAGTTTATACCATATTATAGGTCATCAAGTTGAGGACTTGATCATGAAACCCTATAAGTTATAGCTGTCATAAATTATGATTTGTCCCTAGTCGAGGTTGTCAATGTGGGACACTGACAACCGCGAGTGACTAGCTTGTGAGGTGACTGTTGACTAAGTTTCATGGAGTCAGTGATATGAGTATCACAGTCAGTCACATAGATATATGTTGATGAACATATGATCGGACATGACCCGCTAATGAGAAGTCTCCAAGATAGTTATATCTGTGTCATGAGAGATTCTCATTACGACTATAGAGTATAGTCCTTAGACCTGAGTTCATCATGTTTTCTTACATATGAATTGGTGCACTTTGACCTTGTCAAACGTCGACCCGTAACTGGCGGCTATAACGGCATTGCTCAGGTGTATCATGAAGTGTGTGTTGAAACAGGGATGGAACAAGAAGGGAGTTGTCCCTCCTGAATAACGGGAGATAAATATCTCAGGGCCTATCGAAGATTTTATACTGAGAAAATGTTTGGCTGCACTCAAACGAACTGTAGTTCAGTTGTTTGTCTTGTTCAGTATAGATCAGGAGTTTGATAAACACGATGTTGGCTTAATAAGGATGACACTAATCTTGCCTTATGCCAAATCGAGATATAGAGACAAAAGGATTATAGGAATTGATGATTCCAATACAAGTGGGAGATTGTTGGGATAGTCTCATGAAATCACACTTGTACTCACTCCTGATGATAGTTGTGTGTCGAGATCAGACATTCGTATAATACTGGGCGGTTGCAATGTTTTGCTAGAAGCCTCTTGCAATCTGTAAGTTGTAGACTTACTGCCAGTATTATATGATCCTATAGGGTCACACACCTAAGCAAATTGGAAGCATAAATACGGGAATGATCATTATGGTAATGATCGTGTTGATGTGTATTGGATACACATTAATATTGAGTTTAGAGTGGTGTGTCGATCGACACAGTATGTGTGTCGATCGACACAGATCGGGTTTCGAAACTGACGTTTTGATTTTATGACTTAAACGAATTGGATTAACCAAAGCTCGGTTTAAGTCATTCCAGGTCTTTATATAAACATATAGTTTCGACCTGGAACCCTAGCCGTTCATTTTTCTTCACAGAGAAAGCAGAAACACTAGAAACTCAGAAATCCCAAGATCCGGCACTAGCATCCCGGCTTTTCAGGTTTGTGTGCGTGTGTATCTGGTAGAGGCGAAGCATCTGAGTCGCTACTGATCTCGTTTCACCAATCATTCCGCTGCCAGTACAAGGTAAGAACGAGGTTAGTGATTCAATACAACAAACCCTAAATCCTAGGCTTTACAACATCCAGAGCTTAGAGCGCCGCCGCGGACTGAGAAGGGAGAACGGGAAAATCGAGATCTGCACTGACCTTCACACGAGCTGGACTGTTAGGAGCGCCTGATCGAAACCACCGCCCTCTCGCGACGCCGGCGGTGGCCGGACACCGGAGAGGGCAGATCCGGCGAGAAACCTTCGGTGATTTTTTTGGGAGCGAATCTGATATCGCGTGTGGGTCCACGCGCTTTTTTTAATTAAAGTATCCACTAAAAATAATTTTTAATTTTTAATTTTATTATTTATAATTATATAATTAATTAGTTTTAAAATATACATAATTTTCAATTAATTAGTCTCTCTCTCTATATATATGTGTGTCCACCATGTTTTATATAAGAGGAATTTTTGTCAGAGATTGGATATCTTCCCCAATATATCAAAGCAAGACTCGGAAATGAAAAAAAATATTGGTCATGGTTGTCCATCTGATTTGAATGGGCTGATTCCAACATCCAACAAAAGCTGTAATTATCTTTCTGGTTTTTATTGGTAATATTCATTATATAAATCTTTCTTCTCTTTGCTTTCTTATATGGTCTTGTGAGATACTAATATGCAAACTTGTGCTGGTGACACTTTTCTCCTGAATACATAGAATTCTAGTAGGTATCCATAGCCATTTCTTGCAATACATTTAGCTTATATCCTCTACATAATTTTTTTTTCCATTTCCTTTTCTAAGGCTAAGTTTGATTACCTAACAAGACAAGTTATTCCTTTTTTGGGATTTTGAAAATTGTTGAATACCCGACACTTTTCACAAAATATCAATACTCTAATATTATACTGAACATCAAACGAGTTTTGAATTCTTTTTTAAATTTTTTGATTTTATCTTCTATGTGTGTTTTGAATATTGATGTTTATACAATAACTCGGAAATGAAAAAAAAAAAATTCAAAGCAGATAGTGTAATACAATAATCAAAATTGAAAAAATATATTTCAGACCATGCAGACCCAACAGACAAAGTAATAATCGTGGTAACGAAAGCGCAGATGGAACATGGTCTCAAATCCTATTGCTTTGTTGCTCAAGTAAAGGCGATGAGGTAGGTAAATATTGCTCCAGAGAATCACACATTGATCAATTTAATAAATTGATAACAAAATAAGGGACTTGAAAATAACGATCGGAGGACAGAAAGTAATAACAGAATCAGAACGAAAAATCTAGTCTTATTGAAAATAGAACCGAAATAGAGTGAAATCGCTAGCTCTAGGGTTGGAGTAAAAAAGTATGGAATGTGAACTTGCCCTTTTCACGCGTAGGGGAATGATATTTATAGTATATTATCTAGGGTTTTCCCTAGATTCTCTCTAATATTATTTACAAAATCTGAACCAACCTAGATTCTATTTCCTTTACCAAGATTTGCGTTTATCTTCTGCTATTTTGTAAATATGTTAAATTAACATATTTACTTCTTCCATGAAGGTCGGTCGTGATGACGCCGCCGAGCTGCCCTGTTGTCACCATGCTACTTCGTAATTGGGCGATATCTTGCTTGGGATGGATCTCCTTCGGGCTTTTTAGTTATTGGGCCGGGCCATAAAAAGTGTTAAATCCACCTCCAATAGTAAACCCCCCCAGTTCGTCGCGCTAAATGGAACTCATGTCGACGAATTTAATCACGGTCTGGATCAATAACTAGATCGGCACGTTCTTATCTCGTCAGTCTCCTTCATTAATTGCCTTCGACCGAGGGAAAATATTTTCGTATCCCGACGCCATTTAAAGCACCTCCTCTTCTGTCAATGGATGC
Organism: Orychophragmus violaceus; assembly: GCA_030180135.1. Classification (NCBI taxonomy): domain Eukaryota; kingdom Viridiplantae; phylum Streptophyta; class Magnoliopsida; order Brassicales; family Brassicaceae; genus Orychophragmus; species Orychophragmus violaceus. Next base: position 56,976,022 of record CM058233.1, read on the forward strand.
CCTCCACGTATCGGGAATGTTGTGTCACTTTAATTTTGCGTTGGTAACCGCCGCGTCGCTTCGGTAACCACTGCTTTCTCCGCTATAAATATGGCCTTTTTCTTCACCATTTTTCATCACTTTCATTTCCTCCGTTTTTCCTTTCTGCCACATCTCTCGGTCCTTCCTTCTTCTTCCGTTTTTTTTTAAGGATAGTGATGAGTCTTTCATCTTTCCATTGTTCGAATCTATGCCGCCTCTGGAACTTTATCTGGCCGAGTTCGTCGATGAGCTTATGCTCTTTTTGCTAAAGGTTAGCTCGTCGGTATCTGGATTTATACCGATGTTTACCTGCATTTGTCGCCCTTCCAAACTTAAGGGCGGCGCTTAGATCCTTCGTTTGGACCGATCTGATGCGTCGTTGATCTCAATAACGCGCTTTGGCCTGCTCCTTTTAGGATCAGTTGCCTTCTACATAAGATCCTTTCCTATGCTTTTTGTTTGATATCTATAACTCAATGTTTTGATCTTCTTGTTTTTTGCAAAGCAATTGACGGTACATCGGAGCAGGCCTGTCCTGGAATGTTTCTTCGGGAATCCATCTCACAGAGCTCGGTAAGCAGCGAGGTGAGAGTTTTTGGAGTGGTTATGTCGGCACTCTGGAGCTTTTGCTTCCCCCACGAAGATCCTTCGTCCGGCCTCAACTTCACCACTGCTCTTTTTCGTGTAGCTGACTATCAGGAACAAGCCTTATAAGTGACGACGACGAAATCGTCTTTCAAGAAAGGTCCTCGACGGTGAGGTAGCTGTTTTTGAAAACGGTTCCTTTGATCTTCTTTACCTTCAGGAGAACATTGGTGCTGGTGTCAATTTCTTCAACAGTTTCTTTCTCATCGGCGGCCTTTCTGGGAGAAGACGACGCAATCGCCCTCTCGAGAAGCAGTTTGGTTTCTGGCGGGAGAGGCCGAACTTGGACTGAAATTGTCGTTCAAGAAACTAGTTTAGCTCTTTTACTCTTGTAGCTCGAGTTGTTATAATATTTTCTGAAGATAAATAAAACGGAGGATTTCGCTTCATTCTACTTCTATTATTTCACTTCGGCTTAAATTTCTTCATTTCTACTTCGGTTGTATTTCGGCGAATTAGACATGCAGAGTTTACAAAATGTTTTATTCCTATTGTTTTGGTAACCTTGCCGACGTAATTTTTTGTTCCCGTCGATGTATTCGATTATTTCCTTTGATTTCTATTTTTGGCCGGGTTATACATCGGCGGATTGTAACCCTCATGTGGACAACGCTTTCGGAGTTAGTTCCGTTTTGTTGCAAAATATGGGGGAGTTACCGAATTATGCCTCAGTTCCCTTTTTGTGATACGAGTGGTTATAAATACCGACTTCATATCACGAATATCGCTTAGTCCGAGGTCGGTTATGCGAGTCAGGTCGGCTTATTTGTCGCGACTTAAACTTAAGCAAGCGGGGGCGATCCCGGCTTAATTCTTCATCAGTGTGACTTTGAGTTGTAAAATTTTACACACATGATGGAGGTGTGGATTATTTCACCACGGCACTCGTGGAGCGCGTTTGAGTTAGTCATCTGGCCAGGACGCCGACATAGTCGTATCTTTTTGCAAGATGTAATTTTATTAAAGGTATAGCTGAATCATGTAAGGACTGTCTACTTACCCCGTTGAAAGGGGATCAAGCCATTCATAGTTCATTTGACATAGGTTGTAGCTGGATGTGCGTAGTTTTTTTTGTGACTGAAAAATCTAGTACACGAAGCACTTAAGGTGCATGGAATTCCATGAGAAGTCAACGGGTTTTCCGTCTAGTTCGGAGAGCTCGTAAACCCCGGGCTTTACGACCTTCAAATTTTGATAAGGTCCTTCCCAATGTATACCGATTTTTCCGGAGTTAATTTCCCTTGTTCCTTTGTGAACTTCCCGCAAGACGAGGTCCCCTTCCTTTATATGTCTGCCTTTGGTTTTCTTTTTGTAATACCGTGCGGCGAGGTGTTGATAATTTTGAATTCGTAAGAGGGCCTCGTACCTTTGTTCTTCGAGCGATTCGAGGTTATCGAGAAGCATTTTGTCGTTAAGTTCTGGGTTCCGGATAAGCATGGATCGCTGAATAGTTGGTAGGCTTATTTCAGATGGTGACATAGCTTCCACTCCATGAGCTAAGGAGAATGGGGTTTGATTTGATGGTCGTCGTGGGGTGGTTCGATGTGACCACATAACTCCATCCAACTCGTCAGACCAATTTCCTTTGTGCTTGTCGAGTCGCTTCTTAAGTCCGGCGATGATTGTTTTGTTTGTGGCTTCCGCCTGGCTGTTTACTTGTGGGTAATACGACGTCGACTTGCTCAATCTGATGTTCCACTTATTTCATAATTGACTCAGTAGGATTGACGATCTCTTAGGGGATCCCTTTGCAGATGATGTATTTACACAGAAAGCTGGTGACGTCCCAAGCTGTCACCGTTTTGTAAGATTTAGCCTCTACCCACTTGGTGAAGTAATCAGCCAGGATCAGGACGTGCTCGTTTTTCTTGGACTTATGCATTGGTCCGACTATGTCCATCGCCCATCGCATGAATGGGTACGGTGCCATGGCAGACTACATCTCTTCCTTATGTGCGTGTATGGCCGGGGAATGTTTTTGACATGGTTCACACTTTACAACGTACTTTACGCAGTCTTTTTCAATGGTTGGCCAGAAGAAACCGAGCTTTCTTATTTTTAGGGTCAAATACCGTCCTCCAGCATGATTTCCTCCCGCTCCTTCTTTGGTTTTCTTTATTACTTCCTCAATCACCTTTCCTTCTATGCATCGTAATGCTACTCCAGCGGCGTTGTACCGAAAAAGGTCTCCTTCCATCATGACGAAGCGAGCTGCTTTCACCTTAAGTCTGCGAGCTTCCCACATGTCCTTAGGTAACTCTCCGTCCGATATATATGCTCATATCTCCGATGTCCAGTTGCTTTTTTGCGCTCCTTCGATATGGTATTGGTCTCCTGCAATGTCTTCATCATGTATGTCTCCGTCGATGACTTTACACACATCGGGGGGACTTATGCTCGGCTTGTTCATGAGTTCTACTAGGATTGTTCGTCTTAGGTGTGTGTCCAAGCTTAAGACTAACGCTGCGAGGGCAGCAGCTGTAACGCCCTTTTCTAGTTATCCACTGACCGTCGAGCTGACCGGTCAACAATCAAACAAGAACATGACCGATCGAACCTGAGCAAGTCAAACGAGAAAGGTTTGTCACAAAATGAAGCCAAAGACAGTCCGGTTTGAGACAAAGGTTCGCACCAAACCGTCCTTGACCCCGTGTACCTCGCTTCCACAATACAAAGCTTTTCAACCTGTAATGCTTCCACGAGTTGTGTCGGTTCGGACTAAACCAATATATCAGAGAAGCGATTTCATTTCTAAATAATTTAGGTTTTTACAAATGAGCTCAAAAGTTCATAACTATGAAGCTTTTGAATGTGTTTCTCATTTATGTGGCCGAAACGGCAATGCCAAAGAAATTTTTTATTCTTGTCATTTGAATTGAATCTCTTGGTACCAATGTTATAGATTGGCACACTTTGGTTTCGAACATAATGTCCATTCTATAATGGACCGCTACAATAAAATATATCATTGTAATCAGAACAACACTTGTTCTTAATTGAAAACTGATATCCTTCCAAATCAAAACAAGGAATAGAAATAATATTTCTGCTTATAGCAGGTACATAATAGCAATTCTTAAGTTCCAAAACCATGCCAGAAGGCAAAGAAAAATGAAATGTTCAAACAGCTAATGCAACAACTCTTGCTCTATTTTCCATGCGCATGTCCACTTGTCATTTCTCCAAAGTTCTACTGTTGCTTAGGCCCTGCATATTCGTAAAAATATGAGTACCACAACCGGTATTCAATACCCAAGAAGTAGAACCAGAAGTAGTAACATTTACTTCTATAACATAAATACCTGAAGATAAAGTTTCGAAAGACTTCTTCTTCTTCTTCTTCTTCTTCTTCTTCTTCTTCTTCTTCTTCTTGCAGATCTTCCAAGAATTTATTGCAGTTTCTTTTCCAATGCCTATAACCATTACAATAATGACACTTATCATATTTAGAAGGACTATCTTTAAACTTAGGGGCATGGTTAGACTCGCTTGGATTCACAATCGAGCTTGTCTTGCCATCACCTTTGTTCTTACCAAGTTTCTTAAACTTTTTACCCTTTTGTACCATAAGGACATTCGAGGTGTACTTCTTAATGTTGGGTTCAACAGTTTTGAGCCTTCCATGCAGTTCAGTCAAACTCTTTGTCAAGTTGTTCATGTTGTAGTTCATAACAAACTCATCATAGCTTGACGGTAATGATTGTATGATGAGATCAGTAGCCAACTCTTGGCTGATAGGACAATCCAGTTTTGCAAGGTTATCAATATAACCCATCATCTTAATGACATGTGGGCTAACTAGACCATCTTTTGGTAGCTTACACTCAATGAGAGCTTTAACCATTTGGTATCTCTCAGTTCGTTCTTGCTCCTAAAACATTCCTTTCAGGCTAGTGATCATGTCTATCGGTGAATCCACGTTCTCATATTGCTTCTGAAAGTCTGAGTTCATGGTACGAAAATAAGACAACACACATCGACCCTATCACTGACATGCTTATCATAAGCACCCTTTTCTGCATGCTCAGCATTGGTCTTAGGTTTTTAGGAAGAACTTTTTCTAGGACATGGTCCTTTTTCTCTTGTTTGAGAACAATTCTCAAAGTTTTGATACAATTCAAGGAAATTCGATCCATTGAGTTTATCCTTCTCAAGGATGGATCTCAATGAAAACGAGTTGTAAGGAGTTGACATTGCTGGAGATGAATAATAGCAAATGTTAATATGATGTTCATGAATAAGATAAATCTCAACAATTAAGAAAACTCACATTATATTCAAACAAATTTTCCTCAGATTGAATATAATGATCCAAGATCCATATTTCACTAGAATTTAAGTGAGCTTTGGCTCAACCCCCGAATGTCTAGTTATTTAGGTAAACAAAACTTTGTTAATAATATCAAATATAACTCTTGGTTGTTGGATGACATCTTATGTCAAATCCAACCTATGGATCTAAGCACAAAACTGTTTTGATAGCTTAGTCAAGTAAACCAATTTTGTTTCACATGATAACTATTATCATCTACCTCACTATGTAATTGTGGACACCTTGCTTTGGCAAGTCCATCACACAAATAATAAGCATTGACAGTTGATAAGATTGGGAAGATATCAAAATACTGATATTAATTGAAGAATTAATTTTAATCCAATTTTAATTTATATTTGAATTTTTATATCTAATATATCTGATTAAATATAAATAATACATATATTATATGTATTTAGTTGGATTAAGCTTTGAATTAAATAAGAAACGGATATTTTAAAGCTTTAAAAGATTATTGGTAAAGTCAAATCCACATTTGATATTCCCTCTGTTTCATAATAAGTGTCATTCTGACATTTTTCACACAGATTAAGAAACATATTAAAAATTCTATTATACCCTTAATAATTAATTTAACTTTTTATATTCTTATTTTTCATTGGTCAATATGAAGGTTAAAGTAGATAATTTAAGTCATAAATTGCATTGAAAATATAAGACGACACTTATTTTGAAACGAAAAAACAACTCTACAACGACACTTATTGTGAAACGGACGGAGTATAATCTTGTCATCAATATCATTTAATAGTCATATTAAATAATCATTCACTACATACATGCTTAGACTTTCTAGGCAAGTGAACATGCATAAAATATATCAATTATATTTAATATGCATAGAAAATTGTGTACATGACAAAAATTCTTATTTTATTATTTTTATCAATCACGTAGATTGATGCACTTTCCGGCCATGTAAATAAAATTATAAAATTAAATCATAAATTAAGAACTTTAAAATTGCCATGTTAAAGCGTGTCTTGCAAATCAATATTCACAAATCTGTATATTTTAATCAAATCAAAATATTTACAGAACACGTTTTACAAGAAATTCAGATTCAAAACCAGTATTTTGCAAGTACGATCTGATACAACTGCTGGAATTCATACCGGTTTATAAAAATATTTTTATTTAAATCAACATATGAATTTACTAGCCAATATCTCTAACAAATACTGAAATAATTTTTGATCTAAGGATTTAAATATACCTGGATATTTTGCAGCGGAGTAATGAACAAAACAATTGAGGTTGTTTAGCACTCTAGATGTAGTGCCTTTACCGGTATCCACACATACTGGATCAAAACGGGATGCTAGTGCCGTCGAGATCAAATCTCAAATATTTAACAAACTATTTTTCTCTTTAGTTCTTTGTTTTAGAATAATAGTGTGGCTTAACTAAACATCATTATGTTAGCCTTATATATATACACATGTAACCTAATCACATTAGGTTAACTAATGGTCCAAGCCCATATATATAATAATTAGTTTCGAAATCCAATTATATTTTGATCCAATTTTCTTAAGTGTGTGACCCATGTAGGAACATATAATATAAGTAATGAATTCTCAATTTATAGATTATAAGTGGTTTCTAGCAAAACATTATGACTACCTAATATTATATGATTATCAAACCTTGACTAACATGAATAAGTACAAATTGTTTTGAGAACATTCCCAACACTTTATTCATTAACATGAATTCATTAGATTACTTATAACTTATGTGTTCAAATGTTTTTGCAAATGCTTACAATTTTCCCCAAATTAACGTCATTTAGTAACACCAAAAGATAACTGCATTTTTTCTTACATAAAAGAAACATATAGGGATGGCTCACTGAATAAGCTCAAAACAAACAATCACTGAGATTCACATTAGAATCATTCTCCATTTCCAAAAACTCGCTCTCCGTCTCACCATCAACATGATGATTCTTTTCCTCCTCTTCACGTAGCCTAGCGATCTCAGTCTGAGCTCTCACTACAATATGTTTCTTCTACAACTTGATATCTTTATGAAAACCAGCTCTAATATTCTCCAGCTCCTTCATCTTCTCTTTCTTACTCTTCTCCATCTACTCATATATCTTCCCAAATCTCTCAACTTAATCAGCCAATAGCTTATATGAAGCCACAATGTTGGACATCTTCCTCTCATTATCAACCTCATCATCATTATAATCATCATCTTCTGAATCACCAGGAGTATCCATCATCTCATCAAACCCATTAGATTTATTCAAATAAACCATCGTGTTCATGAACAAAAAATCTAATGAATCAACACCACAAGTTAAACCTAACTCCGGTTTAGCCGAAGAACAAATACACATATCCAACTTGTTGAAGAAGGACCATTTATTGGAACATAATCCATATTTCTCAGAATTTATGTAACAATCCCATTTTTAGCCCAAGGGAAAAAGGTCCCAAAAGCCTATGTCTTATTACATAAACCCTAGGTTTTCCTCTTCATTTTTTATAAACGGAGGCCGACCCTAGATTTCTCTCCAAAAGAGAGAAGGCAATGAAGCTCTGCAGAGATTTCAAGCCAGAAGCCTTCGAGGCATCGAGGAGAAGTCGCGTTGTGTTGTAGACACAAGGAAGAAGCCTCCAGGAGAAGCCTTTTTGGATTTCTGTCACCATTCTGACTGTCACCTTGTGAGATAATTCAACGGAGAACCGTGTAAAGCCACAAGAGGCATAATATTTATTTGGAAAGATATGAGTCTCCTCTTTCCATAAAGGTTAGTTTCGTTCAGATCCGAATTAACGTTTAAAATTTATGGCTGTTTTCTCAAACCGTGGTTGATTTTTGCGAACCTGTAATCAGTCCATCGAGATCTGTGTTTTGGCTAGACAAATATGGTCCGTTTGATCTGAAATTTTCAGGGACCTTCTGGACTGATGGATTTAGATTTTGGTGGAAGTAGAGACGAAATGGATCTCTGGAGCATAGGAAAGCTTGTTGTCGAAGTGATAGTAGTGGATCTGTCCGAGGAGGATGTGTTTGCTCTTCGTTATGAGGCTAAAGTGAATAATGGTCGTGAACTCTACGTTTGAATGGTGATTTTGTATTTTATTGTTGTTGGATAGAATGGGTTCCCTTGAACATATGTTGTAGTAATTGTGATATGGTCCCATGAGGGGATGTTTGCTTGCTTGGTGATATATTATGGTTTTTACCGGTTTTAGACCATGATATAAGTATGTTTTAGAGTCTTTTGGTGTTTCTTTAGAGTCATTTACAGGTGTTATTAGATATATGCACGTTTGGAGCGGATTTGGAGATTATGCCGCTTTCTGGAGCATTTTGGAGATTTAACCCGAGAGATAGAGTTCACTGTCCAAAACAGAGATCTGCATCGATCGACACATCTTGTGCATCGATCGACACACATGCGAATCATACATTCTCGGCGGTTTAATGAAGAGTTTAGAAATTGCACTTTCGCCCAGAAGTTTTTTATAATTACAAAGAAGCCCCAACCGTGATTAGTGCTTTATAATTAGGTTTTTGGTGTTTAATTTTACATACGCTTTCATTCTTTGAGCATAGAGATTTTAGAGCTTTTGGGGGCTGATCTAATCCTGTACTACTTCCTGCTTTTGGAGAAGATTTCGAACCCCTTTTATTCTTACTCTTTATTTATGCAATTTACTTATTCTATGATTTGTGTTTCATTGATCATGTCTGAGTAGATTCATAGTTAGGTTTAGGGATTCTCGTTAAGGATTTCATTACTTGCTAGATTTAATTATTCAGTTAAGGACTCATAACTTAATTGTTCTTCAACCTGAATTGTGCTTAATACTAGTTAAACCTGATCACTTAGAATCTAGACTTTAGGTTATTAAATTGACATGAAAGTGTAATTTAGAATCTGAACTATTTAGGTTGAGAAATTGAATTATCCGCAAAGAAATTTGGTTTAATTAAATTGTGAACAAATCAAACTTGCACCTAAGGCTAGTTTAATCTGTTAGGAATTGTAAAGAAATTTGGGTTTCTGCTATTAGACTTAGAGAATTCTCGCAACGAAAGTTGGTTAGTTCTATATCTGTGTTTGAGTTCTAGAACCGGACTTAATTTGATCCTGACTGATAATTTATCTGCTTGTCTGATTTCCTGAGAACTCCCTAGACTTAGCGCTTTTAGTTGATTGCTTACAAACCACTCTTGCTACTGATTTACTTTTCTGCTTTGCTATTTAGTTTCTAATTAATTTCACCTAGCTTAACCTGAAATTCTACAATCTATCGTAAGGTCTAGAGTCTCTGTGGATTCGATACCCTATATACTACTGTCACGTCTGTGCACTTGCAGTGTAGATCTAGGGATTAAAACCTGATCGTATCAAGTTTTTGGCGCCGTTGCCGGGGAATAAGTTCATCTTGGTTGCTGTGGACTATGTGTCTAAGTGGGTGGAAGCAATAGCTAGCCCAACCAATGATTCTTCGGTGGTTGTTAAGCTGTTTAAGACCATCATATTCCCTAGATTTGAAGTACCTCGGATAGTAATTAGTGATGGAGGATCTCATTTCATCAATAAGGTCTTCGAGAAGCTGCTACAGAAGCATGGAGTTGATCACCGAGTTGCTACTCCTTATCACCCTCAGACTAGTGGACAAGTCGAGGTCTCTAACAGACAGATCAAGGAGATCTTAGAGAAGACAGTTGGGAAGACAAGGAAGGATTGGGCAGCAAAGCTGGATGATGCGATATGGGCTTACCGGACCGCATTCAAGACGCCACTTGGGACTACTCCATTCCATCTGCTGTATGGAAAAGCATGTCATCTGCCAGTAGAGCTTGAGCATAAATCAGCATGGGCTGTGAAGCAGATGAACTTTGATCTTAAATCAGCTGCAGAAAGGAGATTGGTGCAGCTTAATGAGTTGGATGAGATTAGGCATTTTGCTTATGAGAACTCAAATCTGTACAAGGAAAGGACTAAAGCTTATCATGACAAGAAGATTGTCTCCAGACAATTTGAGCCTAATGATCATGTACTTTTGTATAACTCTCGTTTGCAATTGTTTCCAGGTAAGCTGAAGTCGAGGTGGTCTGGTCCTTTCACGATCAAGGAGGTACGCCCTTATGGAGATGTCGTTCTAATCAGCCAGGAAGGTAAGGAGTTCACTGTCAATGGACAAAGGGTGAAGCATTATTGGGCTAAGGCCGAGATTCTGAGAGGTCAGATTCTACCTCTGGATGATGCACCCTCTGCCTGAGTCAACTGAAACGTCAAGCTAATGACGTTAAAAGAGCGATGGGTGGGAGGCAACCCACTGTTAGGTTCATTTTTGTTTTCATTTTTCGTTTTGATTTTGGTGTTTTGATATTTCTGTTTAAGTGTGTTCAGAGGCGTGAGAAACAGGCAGAATTGCACTGCATCGATCGACACACCTAGCGCATCGGTCGAAACAGATGCGATTTCTGGTTAGCCGATTCGATTGCGGTTCAGACACCGGATATCTACATAACCGCGAGCAAAATTTGCCTTGCATCGATCGACACCACTTGTGGCATCGATCGACGCAGGCCGACGACAGGTAAGTATTCTGCAACTTTCGGATTTTCAGATTTGATTTCTTATTCTCACCGAACCTAGGCTTGACACCACTAGGGACAGTGTGTTTCAAGTGTGGGGGAGGTAGCTACTGACGCACGCTTTTCTTTTCTTAGAGTCAATCCAAAAATTTGTTTTATTGAGTCAAAAACAGTCTAAGTAGGAAACAATGAATTTTTGAGAAGTTAACAGCACTTGCAGGAACTTAAGTGACCATTGGGATGAATTTTCAGGATCAATCTATGACTATTAGAAAACCCAATGAGGATAAGCCTACTGAGGACACCCATATCAATTCAGGTATTCAGAGGATCCTTTACTGACTTCACCCTTAATTTTGACTTAATTTTCTCACCTAAGGGCTTGGTATACCTTGAGTCGGACTCCTCTGTTAGTTCTGACACAGCTTGTAAACCTGTCCAAGTAAGGTTCCCTTCTCCCCTTCCCTAAAAAAAAAGAATAATAAACTAAGGATGAGCTAGTAGCTCCGAAGTGGTCACGAGAGTTGTAGAGACCCCTATTACCTCCTGTGCATTCATGGAATGTGTCCAAAGTACACCCCATAACGGGAAGAGCACTGATAAAAAAAAAATGATACCCAATGGGGAAAAATCAGTAGCTAAGGAAGGGAAAAGAGAAGAAAGGAACGAGAAAAAGATAGTATGGTGGTCTAGAGCTAACAGAGTAAGAGTCCATGTGCCCTTTGATCGATAATCCTTAGGTGAGACCGCACTTAATATCTTATAGAAGTCAGTAGGGTGAATTTGAATTGCTTTGGATTGATTGTGGAGTTTACTCAGGACAGTTGCTAAGTGTGGGGGAAGTATATGTTGGTCTTGATGTCTTGCAGGTGATTCTTTCAGTGGCTTACTAAGGGGAATCTGAGTGTTGTTGCTTCTAAGATGAAAAGAGTTTCTGAAAGTTTTCAAACCTCTTCACCATGTTCTAGTTCTCTGTTTTGCTTGAGGGCAAGCAAAGGCTAAGTGTGGGGGAGTTGATATATCATGGTTTTTACCAGTTTTAGACCATGATATAAGTATGTTTTAGAGTCTTTTGGTGTTTCTTTAGAGTCATTTATAGGTGTTATTAGATATATGCACGTTTGGAGCGGATTTGGAGATTATGACGCTTTCTGGAGCATTTTGGAGATTTAACCCGAGAGATAGAGTTCACTGTCCAAAACATAGATCTGCATCGATCGACACATCTTGTGCATCGATCGACACACATGCGAATCAGACATTCTCGGCGGTTTAATGAAGAGTTTGGAAATTGCACTTTGGCCGAGAAGTTTCTCATAATTACAAAGAAGCCCCAGCCGTGATTAGGGCTTTATAATTAGGTTTTTGGTGTTTAATTTTACATACGCTTTCATACTTTGAGCATAGAGATTTTAGAGCTTTTGGGGGCTGATCTAATCCTGTACTGCTTCATGCTTTTGGAGAAGATTTCGAACCCCTTTTATTCTTACTCTTTATTTATGCAATTTACTTATTCTATGATTTGTGTTTCATTGATCATGTCTGAGTAGATTCATAGTTAGGTTTAGGGATTCTCGTTAAGGATTTCATGACTTGCTAGATTTAATTATTCAGTTAAGGATTCATAACTTAATTGTTCTTCAACCTGAATTGTGCTTAATACTAGTTTCTAACCTGATCACTTAGAATTTAGACTTTAGGTTATTAAATTGACACGAAAGTGTAATTTAGAATCTGAACTATTTAGGTTGAGCAATTGAATTATCCGCAAAGAAGTTTGGTTTAATTAAATTGTGAACAAATCAAACTTGCACTTAAGGCTAGTTTAATCTGTTAGGAATTGCAAAGAAATTTGGGTTTCTGCTATTAGACTTAGAGAATTCTTGCAACGAAAGTTGGTTAGTTCTATATCTGTGTTTGAGTTCTAGAACCGGACTTAATTTGATCCTGACTGATAATTTATCTGCTTGTCTGATTTCCTGAGAACTCCCCAGACTTAGCGCTTTTAGTTGATTGCTTACAAACCACTCTTGCTACTGATTTACTTTTCTGCTTTGCTATTTAGTTTCTAATTAATTTCACCTAGCTTAACCTGAAATTCTACAATCTATCGTAAGGTCTAGAGTCTCTGTGGATTCGATACCCTATATACTATTGTCACGTCTGTGTACTTGCAGTGTAGATCTAGGGATTAAAACCTGATCGTATCACTTGGGCATAGGCCGGTTGGAGTATGTTCATCGTCGTGGGGGGGGGGGGGGAGGGGGTTGACGGAACCTAGTGTGTCGGTTGGGAAAAATGTGACCACAAAATGATCGGGCGGTTGAACTTGAGGCATCATTGGGGCCCACAAGGTGTCCGGGTGGTTGACCTTGGGGAATCAATGGGGCCCACGGGGTGTCTGGACGGTTTGTCTTGAGGCATTAATGGGAAGTTAGGGACCACGCGTGTCCAGGCGGTTAGCCTTAGGGCATCAGTAAGGTTTATACGAAGATTAGGTGTCTTGATTGATTTGTGAGTACCTGTTCTGGTATGATGTTTTCGAGGTTATATTAACATTGTATTCATACTTGTTATTTGTGATGAATGAGATAAGTTCGTGGGTCCTAAAGACTAGCACTCACCGGATAATCCAAATTATTCACCCTCCATTCTTTTGTAAATAATCACAAAAGATTGCAGAAGTAAGGAATCAATATGGTGCTTTTTTTGGGGGTCAAGAAGGCGTTTTTATTTTTATGCTTTAATAAGACTTTTAAGTCATTCTTTCGGATTTCTTTAATGATTTTTTTTTAAGGTTGGACTTGTAAGAATTGGGTTTAATAAAGTCGTTGAGAAATTTTTAGTGGTTGATTAAGGTCCTTTTGGGACGGGGTGTTACATTTGATCTTCTCTTTCCTATACTTCCTCTTCAAATGATCAACCATTGTCCGACACTACGTCTCTGATTTCTACGATCTAAGATCTTTGCTAACTTTCTCAGCGACTTTCTTCTACCTTCGTTTATCAGACTCCTTCGACCCAATTCCACGAGTCTATCTTCCCAAACTTGTAACGACACAAGCGCCTCTTGCTCTCTCCAATCGTAAGCAACTTTCGTATCACATTCATACCCGGAAACTGGTTTGTTCAGTTTCTGCCTCTTCTTAAACTTCCCATTCCCACGATGCATGTATCCTCCTTGCGGCTCGTCGTTTTCTTGCTCATTTTTTTCTTTGTGCTAACACGTGTGGCGCTTGGGAATGGGTCGGCTAATAGGGTAAAAGTTCTTTCGGTACCCGACTTCATCTTCACTGTCACCC